>OVAX01000119.1:0-128283 GCA_900406405.1 Lepidium africanum | reverse complement strand
TGATAACTAAACCTACAATACATGAGAAACTAAAACCTACAAAGGAGACTTTTAAAACCTATATAACTAGACATATAAGCCTACATAACTAGACAATAAACCTACATCCACCCAAAAAGTTACTCCTTTTCTGCGTGCTGACGTGAAATTACTCATTAATGGCAGTTGCATAATTTTTGTTTTTGTTTTCAAAGGTAATAAGAGTAAAAATACCTTATTTCAACTCGAAAGATTAGATTTGCAAACCATATCTTTTTAGTAATTAACCCATCTTTCTGGACTAATTTAGTAATCCACCCATTACTTTATCACACAATAAGTATCATTTCATAATCTCATTGTAACGTTGAACAAAAGTTTACTTTTCAACTTCTAATCAAAATATACATATGGTGACTAACAAATCATTACCCCTAATTATTAGAGAAATAATGTCTGTTAATATTATTTCTAAATTTATATAAAAAAAACTTGACACTCACTCAAAAATATATAGTATAAAATGCTGCCATACCATCTCATCAATGAGATTACTCATATAGCTATGAAACCTAAGCGCTATCCAACTATGCCATTGCCCTTCAATGATTTGTCTCTTTATTAGATTATTAAAACAATAATTTGGGTGTAAATGATAACAACTCTATTTCGCTTAATGTCATTTTTGGCTGAATTTGTTTTCTTGTGAAATTAGTGGAATAGCTTAAATCAAATGGTAAAAGATGAATTTAGCTAAATTTTGTATAATTTAAAATATTATTTTAGTAAGAAAACAAAATAATATTATACATAATATTATGGTTACTAAGGATATTAATAAGCATTTACTCACTGTAATAATCTGGTTAATATATATATATATATATATATATATGTATATGTACTAGATGATTACTTGTGCGGTATACGAGATTATTTGTTCTGTAAAATAAGTATACATTTATTTATAAGTGATATTTGTTTGCCTTTTAATTAATTTTTGGTTTGATTGGTATATGAAGATTGATTGCTTTTTATATATACTTAATATATTTTGTGTAATTTATTATTTTTATATAGACTTAATATAATAAAATTAATTTATAATGATGATTTAAGTTGTGCACAAAATATATTTTTGTATCCTTGTTTATTAAGGTTTTGATGCATTACATAATTTGTTTGATTTGTGTTCATTTGTGTTGTTAAACACATGATTATTTAAGTTTGTCGATTTTTGTATGTTCATTTTGATTTTTAAATACATTTAATATCTATATGTTTTTGAATGCACACCAAAATTTATAAAATGATCATATTTTTTGGGTTTTTAATGCGTTTAATATTTATTTTAATATATTTTACTTTATTGTATATGATTATGTTGATTGATTATTGTCTTTAGTTTTTATTATTTTACTTTTTTTTACGTAGCTTTTTTATTTGTTAGATTTACAATATGGTATTGTATTTTTTTGTCAATCTTTTTTGATGTTATTATGATTTTTATATTTTATTTTGATTTCATGCATGTTTAATGAGATATAAATATTTGTATGGACATAATACTTACCAAATGTATTTATTGTAGAAATTTACATATATATATATATATATATGACTGAAGTAATTTATATCGGGTCATTAGGAGATTTCTACACTAATAAAAATAAATCGATTCATATATAAATTTAAATCAATGCAAATATATATAAGTAAAATAAGGAAAAATTAAAAACAAAACTAATAAACAATTAACAGAATTAAGTACTAAAGTGCATTTCTAAATAAGTAGCTTCTATTCATGAGTCGTCAAACTTCATAATCCCATATACAAACTTTACACACCATAGAAGTTTCGATGTCATCAACTTCCTCAATAACTTTTGCAGGTGTATCAAAACATGAACACTTATCTTTAACATATGTGTACATCAAATTCCAAAAAAACATTGAAAGTGAGCGGATTGAGATAAGGTATAACTCTATCATGAACTCTATCAAGACTTTCATAAGTTTCTTATAACATAGGCATGATAAAAGAAGAGAGTAATTCATCATTTCTTATTTTTGATATTCTTCCAAGACATAGTAGAGTGACACCATAAAGATAATTTGCATCAATAGTACTTTTTTCAGAAGTTTTATGTAATAATTTTAGTTATTCTTCTTGATTGAAAAAAATAAATTATGCCCATGAATCTAATCTTGTTCATTTAAGTTCTTACATTCATGTTCATTTAAGTTTTTTAATTCGTGTTTATTTAAGTTGTTAGACTCGTATTCATTTAGCTTTTAATTTAAGGTTTGTTCATTTGACATAAATTTATAATTTTTAGTAAACCTGAAATAACAAAATCTAAAGAATTTTAAAAGGCCGAGTTGCTCTCAATTTAGTGGTTAGGATGATCCAGCTAATGACTTGGCACTAGGGTTCGATTCCTACCCGTTACATTATGGTAGCTTAAAGGAATTGAGTGATATATATATTGTTATACTTTGAGATGAATATGGCATAAATTCAAGCAATATTGTTTTTATTCATGTTCATTTACCTTTTAGATTTGTGTTCATTTTGAGTTCTTATATCCATGTTCATTTAGGTTTTAGACTCACATTTATTTAGGTTTTTTGACTCGTTATTTTTTAGGATTTTAGATTCGTGTTAATTTAGGTTTTTATACCTTTTTTATTTAGATTGTAAGACATGTGTTCATAACAATCGATTTTAAAGGTAACTTAAATCAATTATATATATTTTTGATTAGCAATATAGATTTAAAGAATGCAATTAAAATATTAACATTTATTATTTAGGATTATTTCTATTTAAAAATTTTCAATTCTTTTATTGATGCAGAGAAATATTAAGAAAATATTTGAAATGAATATGATATAAATTCAAGTAATATTCGTTAATACAATTTATGGTTGTTGGTTTTAATATCATATCTCAAACAATATTTATGAAAAATATATTTATTTAAAGAATAAATTTCAAACATAACTAGTGAAGCTTATTTTAGTAACTGTATCGAAAATATGTAAGTTTATGTCTAGGAATGAACATTAATAAATATATTCTAAAATTTATTCAGTAAATTATGCTAATTTATGTATACATTTAGAAATTATATTTATAGATAATAAAGAAAATATATAAACCATAAACACTAATACATTAACGTAAACTTTATATATAATAACTAGATGATGTCTCGTGCATTGCACGAGATTATACGTTTGTTTTCTTTTTTTGAACTTTATGATTATTATTATTTTTTTTGTCAACATTAGCCTACAACTGGCTAGTGGGACTCGATCCTTCGACGTGCAAGTGCGCCTACCTTTAGTGGACTTGCATTATTATTTTTTTTTAAATACATTTGGTTTGAGATATGTTTGAAATTTATGCATAGTGGTTGTTGGGCCTATTAGTCAAGTTCATGCATAATGCAGGCATTGAGACTTGATCCTTTGACGTGTAAGTGCACCTACCTTTAGTGGACTTGCATTATTATTATTTTTTTAAATACATTTGGTTTTTTTCCTTTTGATTTAGTAATAATTGGTGTTCTTTGTAATATTTTAACTACAATTAATATGGGTTGTTATGCATATGTAATTTTCTTAAAAAAATGTACATGTAATCTGATTATGTAACATTAGTAATTCGATATTATTATTTTTATTTTATATATAGTAGATATATATATATATATATATGTGTGTGTGTGTGTGTGTGTGTGTGTAATTTGTTATATAGATGCGACTAAATACATATTAATATGTTGTGCACATATTTTTAGAGTTCTTAGTTTATATCAGAATAAAAAAAAATTTAAAATCTACAAAAAAAAACTCATTTAACTGATTAGGATGTAAAGATATTATATTAACGACTCAATAACAAAATGAATACAAAATGTGGNACGACTCAATAACAAAATGAATACAAAATGTGGACCAAACTAAGGATTTAAGATAAAGTATTCTTTAATTAAAATCCTAGAATATATGGTATCAAAAGATTAACTTCATGGTCCCATAGAAAAAAAATACACTAAGAGATAGTATTCATATCTGCATCAGCACCATACTTATGCCATATATTGTTGTTATTCAGGAACTTTGAAGTTTCACCATCACAATCACATTTCTTTTAGGAGTATTTAGTTTTCAGCTATAGCAAGACCGTTTCTGCGCACCACATGACATATTTCTCGTTCTATCCATGTAATATTTCAAGTTGTTGTAAGGTTTTTGACATTAGAGGCTTGATTAAAAAAGATAAGATTTTAAACTTCCTGTTTTGTTTTATTACCAAGACATATGAGAATAATTCCATATAGATACATGGCTTCAGGAAGACGTCTTCGAGTAGCTTCATGTAATAATATTGATCCTTGAGCTTTACGGTTGTCAAAAAAATAGCATACTATTCCCAAGCGCTACAAAGCTTCAGGATTTCCATTATTCTGTAGACGTTGGTACCTTGTATAATAGGTTTGAGGAGAAACAAAAGCAGGTAGGAAGAGATCATCCGATAGAGAAACTCGACACTGCACTTGAGGTTTTTCACATATGCCATAAAATTTAATGCATACTAAACGGAGATTTAGGAAACACGACTTAGATAAACTGACACAATGCAAAGCAATTGAAATAAGTATATTATCAGGAAAGGAAATCCAATCTATTTTCAATTTTTGTAGATTCATTCTTAGAAGAGGAAGAATAATAAAGAGATATAAAATAACAAACGAAATACATGGAATGAAACTTAATGTGTTCAATATATATAGGATACAAATTAGGGTTTATTTAATAATATAATAAAAATTAAACAAAACATAAATAAGTAAAGAAAATACAAAATATAAATGTGATGATATCTCTTGTAGTTTTATAAACGGAATGAAGATCAGTACTTTGTGTATATATTTTAAAGTATAACCATAATTATCAAAAATATAATACTTTAGCAAAGCCCATATAGTAGATTGAAAATATAAACCAATGACATTTTGGTAAAGTAAATAGAGACAATGGAAGAACATATTCGTTTTTATAGGGATTACAAAGTTACATTATTTTTGTCTTTTGAAGTTGTAGTTTACTATAACTTATTGGTTAATTGATGTGTCTTTGAAGTATGTTATTTACATAAACGAATGTCAAACTGACAAAAGAAATGAATCAATATATTAAAATGACAATATTAAATACTAAAGCACAAAAAGAAAAAAATTATCATAACATATGTAAAGAGTGGATAACTAAAAATAATCAATAACATTTGGATAACAATAGGACAACATAAATAAATATTAAAGAGGAAAAATTAATCTTCAGTAGATTTTAATTTTGAATAAGTAGCTCCTATCCATAAGACGTTTGACTTCGAAATCCCATAAACAAACCTTATAGGGCATAGAGGTATCAATGACATTTTCAATAGGATAGTTTGCGGGGTTTATATGTCTATCATTACAGTCACACTCGTCCTTAACATATGACATCATAAATACAACGAAAACATATGGATTGATCGGATTCATATAGCAGTTCACGCGATCATAAGCCCTGTCAAGATTATCACAGGTTCTTGACATTGTAGGCATGATAAATGAAGATAGTAGTTCATCTTTTTTTTTTTTGATGATCCTCCAAGACATGTAAGAATAAGACCATAAACGTAAACTGCATCACGAATACCTTGTTCGGAAGCTTCTTTTAGGAATTTCAAACCTCCATTTGTATCATTGCCATGAAAATATTGAACTATTTCCAATCTATATAGAGCTTTAGGATTCCCACTATCGCGAAGTTTTTAATAGAATTTGTAGTGTCAAACGGATATAAAGCTCTCGGATTAAACTCAACTTCTTGTAAAGAAAGTCTGTATAATACAGGACGTTCATTACATAGGTCACGAAATTTCTTGTAAACACATCTAAGGATAGAAACATCCGTTAAAGAATTTGCAGCACAGTAAGATGCGATTAAAATCAAGAGATCATAAGGTAATAACATAAAAAAAGAAGACATGGTATAGTGAAAAAAGTCATGAATAAAATTCAGAGAGGGAAACAGAGAAATTTAGTTGGTGAATTAAAATCACACAATTGGATTATAGGTTAATTGATGTATGAATACTGTTTATATGCATTTATAATATACAAAAATATGATTTTGTTCTGATTATGTTACCATAACTACAATATTTTAATTATAAACTATGGAAAATATATTAATTGAACTTATTTTCTGGAGATTTAAAAATCTAATTTCCCGAAATTTTTTTATTGTGCTTTAATTAGGAATGTATATGAGTCTTTTTTTATCAGCAAAAGGGGAGAAAACCCTCTCCAAGGCTTATTACTATAAAATAAAGAATCAACGTCTACAAATAAATATATATGAGTTTAATAAGGTTAAGTATATGAACTTTATTAACGGAAATAAATAGTATTGTATTTCCAAATTTATTTAATTGAATTTAATAGGAATATATTGAAAATTTAATAGTTCTTTTTTTTACATGCACAAATTATGTATTCATTATATCAAATCAGACAATACATTATCTCTTACAAATAGTTCAAATCCGAAACTTTAAAATTTTTTTAGTAGTACATATATTTTAAACAATAGTTTTAGACTTTGGATTTTGATCATTTTAGAATGAGTCTAGGCTTTAATTTAAACAACAAAATGAAAGCCTAGTTGAAGGATTGTTAAAAAACTATAAAACTTTGCGACATATAAACACAAATTTGAGTTGCAAATATTATGATTAATTGATTAATATAGTTAAGGGAATGATTATATCTAGGATTTTAATGTTTTATATTATACAATTAATAATCTTATAGACAACAATAAAAAAATAATTATGTCGATATTTATTTAATTTAATTCATTATAACATAATAAATATATTTTTAATACCTTTGAATTATTACAATATATAAATATATAATATTTTATCCTATTAAGGTTAATATAAATATGTAGATATATATTTTAATTCATTCAGACTATTATTTTCGTTTATATTATGCTTAAAATAATAAAAATATAGAAGAATATGATTCTATGTATAAACTATAAAATCATATTTATACGAATTCTGAAATTAATATTTATGTTTGAAATAATATTCAAATTATTTTTAGTGGGTTATATTATGGGCTTTAGTAGACTTAATACTTAATAATTATGATTGAAAAAAAGTACAAATTGTTTATTAAAAATTCCAAAATTATATTACAATCGGATTGGAATAGATTATTTATAGCGAAAAGTGTTAACCAAAAAATTAAAATAAAATTACCTTTATTGAAAACCAAAGAGGAATGATTAATGATAAGAAACTTTTAATTAGCAACTCAAATCAACATATTCTTGTTAGTATCTAAACCTATTTATTTGAAAAAACTTTAAAAAAAAGAAGAATCGTTCCTCTACTTCCATTGATAAAAACAACCATTATTGCAAGCTATTCGAAGATTAGAAAATCTTGTTGATCAAAACGGGTATAACGTAAAAGGTAAGCATTGTATATTAATCGAACTTGTTATTTACCTTCGTTTCTAAAAGTAGTTGTAATTTACTAATAACGAAAGCTAAGTTTAGATACATTAGTGAAAAAAACTTGGCAATCGAAATGACATTATGTAGTAAAATTAATGATTTTAACACATGAAAAGTTCTTAGAATGATATCTCTTCATCAATGAATTTGTTTGGTAAATTGTTTATTAAACAATTTTCGTGATTTAATATTAACAACTAACAGATAAATCAATATAAAAATTTTGAAATTGTTGATGGATTGCAAGTGGCCTTTAGCCTAGTGGCAGGTGGTAAGTCCACTAAAGGCAGGCACACTTGCATATCGAGGGATCGAGTCCCGCCGCCTGCATTATGCAGTAACTTGGCTAATGGGCCGGCCAGTTGTGGCCCAATGTTGACAAAAAAAAAAAGAAATTGTTATTGGATTGCCATCAAAATCGATGATCTTTATATAGTTTTTTTTTTGTAAATAGATTTAGACGATTATATAAGTTAGTTATATATCGATTTAGTTTAATTAATATAGTCTATATATTGCTCTTTGTGAACACGAATATTTGAATTCTTGAGTTATAATAATCATAATGATTTTAATATTTTCGATGCAGGAAAATTGTTGTCAAACTATGGATTACACGTTACTACCAGATGAGATTTTACTTGACATAGTTTGTAGATGTGCACCAGATGGTATAGATACGATTCGGAGCGTGAGATTGGTCTGTCGAAGTTTTTGTCGGCTTTGCGACAAAGATAAGGTGCTTAGCAAAATTTCTCTCGAAGATGTTCCATTATATCTCTTTCAATGGACCAGGTACCTTTCAACAACTTTTATCAAAGGGTATGCGATTCAGAAAATGGCGAAGCAATATACAGAACTGGTGTATGGAACTTTGTCAAAAATCATTTGCTCAATGACGGGTTGGAAAAATTAGTTAGAGCTAGTAATAAAGAAGTACCAGAAGCATCATTAGTGTATGGATTGATCTGTGTGAGTCTTGGAGGATTTTTGAAGGAGATAGGTTACAATGTTTTGAGTCGTCTACAAAAGGAGACGATAGGTTTGACATTATATTATGTTAGACAACTTCGTGAAAAAGTCATGGACGGACCAACAAACCTTTGTTGGGAAGGTTGGGATAAGTTATTCATTTTCAAATATGCATAAGAGAAGGATGTATGTGCAATGGATCGCATCTAAATAATTTTCAAGAATTCGAAGACTGGGATATAATGGATGAGGAAAACGATCAACCACTATCAGAAAAATGTGTAGTATGCTTATAGGAATACGAATTGAGCAAGATGTATGTGGAGGAAGTTTAGAAATAAGTTGTTATGTGATGAATTTGTTAGTTGTTATATTGAAGAGTCTAAGTTGTTATGTAATGAATTTAAAGTTCTTATGTATTTGAAATTTATACTTTTAGTTATTCTTAAAAATCTTAATCTTTTTAATTATTACTTCATAAATCTATTACTTCATATATCTATTTATCTACTATATATGCAATTAACGAACAATACTAATCTTATATACATTAAATTTTTTTCTTATCTAAAAAGAGTTATAGTTGTACAAAAACTTAGTTTTATTGTTTAAGCAAAAATTAATTTATAAAGTAAAAGTTTGTAATAAAACCAAATAACTATATAAGTAGATATATGTATGAAATCATAAGTGTGATTCCATTTCTTTAGTTAAAGTTATTATGAATGAAACGTATAGGGCAAAAATTTTTTAGTAAAATACCAGTCGATTATGTTTTAGGTTTGAAGCTGTGAAAAAGAGAATTAAACAATTGATGTCATGTGAAGACTAATTAGATTCTGGGTTTATATTATTTCAAACTTCCTTGTAAGGTACTAAATATACTTCTGTTTTAGAAAATGAAAGGTTTCATGCAGAGAAAGAATGTAAATAAACAAAAAAGCTTACTGAAATAATATCAGTCTATTTGGCATAAAGTTTATATCAGATCTCACAAACCCTAGGACCAAAAGCAATGACATGGAACAACATGTCCTTCATGTCTAGAAATGAGTAAGTCACTGATACCAAAATAATGTGTTAAAAAAAAAACTCTTTTAAATATTCATTGAGTATATTGTCTTCTACTTTCACATCCTATGTTATATCAAATGCATATAATTTCAGAGAGATAGTTTTACCACAAGATTTTCGTGCTATGTGGTTGAAGACGACCTTCACAAGAATTTTATAACAACATATCACGAACACAATTATGAGATATATATATATATATATGTGCATAAAAAGAACAAAAAATAATTTAAATATATAGTATAGGACTTTCGTTACATAATGCTTCGAATTCATTGCAAAGGAATATAAAATTACCTACATCTTGATAACCAGTATAATGATTACATGCAATAAAATCTTCTAACTTGAGAAAATGAATCGACGAAATTTTTTTTATCTGATAATCTTTCTAAATCGTGAATCTCTATAACTAACAATATCAGCTTAAAACCATTCCAAGATAACTTGTCAAGTTACACAACTACATATTGGTAGAGTATTCAATAATAGAGTCTATGGAAACGCGTAAGTTTTCTTAGATGTATAACCAAGTTAGAAATTTTTTTGGGTGAATGTTATTTTATGTCCACTTATATGTTACAATTAAAAATATTAAGTACTTGATATGTCTTATATAAAAGTAAATTATTTTAGCTATATCAATGACAATAACAAATACTAAATCATAAACTAAAACAAACTGAAAGTTACATATAAAAAGTGAAAAAAAAAATTTAATATATGAAATCGATAAAACAATGAAAGAATAATGATAATAATAATAATACAACTTAATCTTTAATAGAATATTGTTTTGAATAAATAATGCCTATACATAAGACGTTTGACTTCAAATCCCATAGACAAACATTATATGGAAACGAGGTGTCAATGTCATTCTCTGAATCATCATCCAGGTAGTTTATATGTTTATCATAACAATAACACTTTTCCTTAACGTAAGACATTATCAATAGGGCAAAAACAAATGGATTGTATGGATTCATATAGCAACTCACTCGATCGTAAGCCATGTCAAGATGTTCACAGGTTTCTGACATTGTAGGCATAATGAATGAAGATAGTAACTCATCTCCTTGCTTTTTTGATGATCCTCCAAGGCATATAAGAATAATACCATAAAGATAAATTGCGTCACGAATACCTTTTTCCGAAGCTTCTTTTAACAATTTCAAACCTTCATATCTGTCGTTGCCATGGAAATTTCGAACTTCCCAATCTATATAGAGCTTTAGGAATCCCATTATCATGTAGTTTTTGATACAATTTGAAGTGCTCAAACGGAAATAAAGCTCTCGAGTTGAACTCAAATTCTTGTAAAGAGAGTCTGTATAAAACAGCACGTTCATTACATAGTGCTAGAAATTTCTTGCAGACACATCTAAGATTAGATACATCGGTTAAAGAATTTGAAGCACACAATGATGCAATTAAAATCAATATATCATCAGGTAGTAACATCAAAAAGAAATGGATGAAATTAAAAAAGGAAGACATAGAAGAGTATTTAGACAAGGAACACAAAAGTTCAGTTGATGAAAAATATAAACAGACAATTGGTATAGACTAATTGATTTATATATTCAGTTTGTATGTAATTATAATATAGGAAATCTATGATTTCATTCTAATAATATTACCCAGAGCTAAATTATCTTTTCACAAAATTGGAAAATTTTATAATTAGACTTATTTTCCGCATAATTAGATATTCGCTTTCTTAATTTCTTATACAAAGAATATTTTGCATTCCTTTGTTTATTTATATATACAAAACATATCAATGATGATTCAGAATATTATTCAATCAGTAAATGATAAAATTATAAAATATTAGGAAATTAAAAAAAATGGGTAACAAAATCGGGAAAATATATTCGACTCTTAGTCTTCCATAAGAGACTACTCTGGAAGCATAAAAACATCGTAGAAAAAAAATTCCAAACGGTTATTAGATAGTGGTGATTGAAGAGCCCTCTTGATCAATTGATTCAAAACAAAAGGTAAATCTTAATGTTTTCGATTTTCCACTTGAATTACATGGTTTATTCCATCTAGATACTGATATAAGTTTTTATTTAACCTAATTTGCTGTTCGAAGATGAAAAGGGGAAGACATGGAAATAAGAAGCAAAACCAGGTACTTTAGTCTATTCTTAGTCTGTAATAGTTCTCCTAATTTATCGATCTCTAATCACAACATTGTGGGATATTTGTAACTTGGATGATCGAAACATCATAGGGTTTTTGCTATAGGTAGTATAAAGGAAGGAAACCAGCACATATAATCATTATAATTGTTGTTTAACAAAACAAATCATTAGCATTGTTTTTTAACGCATGTTGTTAGGTTTTTATTTTTAAATCAAAAAACTTGAAGATAAACATAATTTTTATTCCTAGAGATTTTGTTGATATTTGAGTGACTTTACAGGTAAACATACAAATTGATGACAAAATATCTACTAATAATTTAGAAACAATGTGATCATATAATGTTTGATTTCTGTTTTGTAGAGAGAAAAATATGAGAATTGCTACATAATGGTATTATCAGCTGAGATCTTAACAAACATATTTGCTAGATGTGCAAAGGAAAGGATTTCCGTGATTAGCAATGTTAAGCTTGTTGCTAAAACGTTCTATGAGCTTTGTGACAAAGATGAAGTGCTGAAAGAACTTTCTCTGCGTAATGTTCCTTTCTATTCAATAGGAAACAACAAAGCTCTTTTCAGTAGATTCTATTTAAGATTGTGTAAATCAGGAAATTGTGAAGCATTATACAGAACCGGGGTTAGAAACTATTTTGTTGATGGACTTCAAGAAGATGGTTTATCTATGTTACATCAGGCTAGTAACCATGGAATTCCTGAAGCACAACTTGTTTATGGTTTAATAATGGTATGCCTCGGAGAACACATAGAAGAGGAGGGCTACAAAGTCCTAAAGAAACTATTTAGACCGACAGTGAGTACTACATTTGATTACATATTTCAAGTCCGACAAAGTATATTATTAGGAGAAACAGGACTTCGTTTCCACGGAGAAAATCAACTGCTTGTTCTCCAACAGTCATATGATAAAGGAGAATGTGAATGCAGAGGAGAATTTTTTGTGACCGCTTATAAATTTGAAGGTTGGAATGATGAGGATGAATGTATAGATCATAAACCAATATCAAAAGCATGTGAAATATGCTTACGGGAATATCAATTTGGATTTATATTTTCTAAGAATTAGTACTTGGTTAAGGTGTTAGGTTATTTCATACGTTAGATTCAGTCATTATAAATTGTTGAACTTCTATGTTTTGTTGGTTTTAATACACTATTTTATTATATTTTTTACAAATATGCATTTTGATTTTACATATTATTGTTAATCTTCAAATCAATTTTTTAATATTAAGGTTATCAAATATATATCAATTTCAATTGCCCAAAACCATTTGAGAAAACACAGATATTCAAAACAAAGACAAAACCAGATAACTTTGAACAAATCTTTATGTATAATGCCCACACAGTATATCGATTGCTAATTTTAGCAACATCGATTAGAAATTTGAAAGTTAAATATTTAGAAAAATTATGAGGTTCTAATTTAGGTTTTAGAAAATAACATGTGATGCAAAATAGTTAATTGTGTTTTTTAACACAATAGCATTATAAGAATGATTAACAAAACATATAGTCATTCTTATTTATTAAATTCGATGATAATTTAATTATATATTTGATTAAAATTTGTAAAGCAATGATAATTTGTTAAATGAACAACAAAATATTAAAGTAACTGAAGTTTGTTAGTATTGATATCATTTAAAATATCGATAATTTAAAGTTTAAATTTTGAGTACTACAAACTTGTCAAGTAATATATAAATCAGAGATATCTAAACCATCTATTAAAAAAATTAATTAGAATATTATTAAAATAGATATATAATGGACTAATATTGATGGATCATTACGAAATGGGCCTAACTAGAACATAAACAAATAAAAGACTAATCTAATAAAAATTAAATTGCTAAAATTAACATAACGATATGTGAAACCTAGAATGGGTAAGCTTTGGTCATGATTTTATGTTTAATAATCAGATTGATATTTTTTAAAAAAAACTGTTACCTAGATTTAATTAGTTATGTAACAATATTTTAATAACCATATTTAATTAGTTGTGTAATATATAAGTTGGCAAATTAAAAATTATAATTAATGAAATATTAGTTAACTTTATTGGTAACCGATATGATGATTGCAACTTAGAAAATCTTCTCTTTTCAAAACAAAAAAAATCTTATGTTTTAGCCAAAAAGATCTCCAAATGTTTTTCTTCTTCTCGTCTTCGATAAAAACAAACGATTATCACCATTTAAACAACTTTGTTAAAATATTTCACAGAGGATAAGGGGAATCATCGTTGATTAATCCATTCACAAGTTAAGGTAAACATATATTTTTCCGATTTCTACTTAAAATTCTGTTTATTTGTATGAAGATATAGATATAATATCTCATAACTCATTATTCGGTTTTAATAGATGAAAAGGGTTGGATACTCGAATTGGAGAGAAAATCAGGTAAGTTTGCCTACTCTTCTTTTAAAAATCAAGTAATGTATCGATGGCTAAGTTTTAAAAAATTGATTAGAAATTTATAAGTTATAAATTTAGAAGATCGAAGGATGTTTAGAGTTAAGTTTATAAGTTAAAAGTAACAATACAGACATCGTTGATTTTGCTGTTAACCAACACAAATGATTTATAGAAAAGAGAAATCGAATATGATGTTAGGGTTATTCATTTGATTATTTATGTTTTTTTAAAAAAAATAGCATGCTTTGAATCAATATTAATAGTCTATTTGTGGATATTTGATATACATTTTCACGTTTTTTAAAATAGAAAAACAGTAATATCTCATTGATGTATGTACTAAAATGCTAGAAAAATTTTAACAATATATATTTGTTTATTTGTTTAATTATGCAGAGAAAATCAGCTTCAAACATACATACTAATGTTACCAGATGAGATTCTAACAGATATATGTGCTAAATGTGCAACTGAAGGGATACATGCGATTACAAATGTCAAGCTTGTTGGGAAAATTTTTTGTGAAATGTGTGATAGAGATGAAGTGCAGAGGAGGTTTTATTTAGGTAATGTACCTTTCTATCCAATGGGAATTCACGAAAATCTTTTCAATAACGTCTATGAAAGACTATGTGGATTAGAGAATGGTGAAGCTTTATACAGAACTAGAGTTAGAAACTATTTTGTTAATGGTCTTCTAGAAGATGGTTTAAATAAGTTATCTCAAGCTACTAACTTTGGCATTCCGGAGGCACAACTTGTTTATGGACTAACTATGGTATGTCAAGGAGAACATATAAAAGTGGAAGGATACAATGTCTTAAGAAAGCTATTTCGATCAATGGTAGGAACAACACTCTAATACATATCTCAACTACGCCAACGTGTATGCTTTGGACCAACAGGACTTCGTATTCATGGAGAAAACCAATTGAATCTTCTCGAAGAGTCTTATGATAGAAGAGAATGCGGATGCAATGGAGAATTTGCTTTGGTTCCTTTTTTTGATGGTATTGATCAACCAATTTCTGAAGCATGTGAAGTTTACTTGTGGGAATATGAATTTGGCTTTATATTACCTTGATACTACTACTATAAAATTGCTATGTAATTCCATATTTTGTATTAGGTAATTATGACTTATGATAATTTTATCTTGATGAACTCAATGTTCATTTGATGAAATCTCGTTGTCATCTTATGAAACTCAATATTAATTTTATGAAATGTCGGATATCTTCTAGGTTTGCTTACTGTTTCAATTGATTATATGGATGTGATCAAGAGTAAGTAGTAGTTAGTGATTTGAGATTTTATCTTTAACAATTATGAATATGACTTATTGTTGATTATTGTCAATATCATTCAAACTCTTGTATGTGTTATTAAGATTTGTATAATTGATTTGTTAATAGAAGTAGAATAATGATTACGGAAACTCATTAATTAGTGTTCATCAGTATATTAGATAGAAGAATACAGAAAAAAATAAATCCGTGTAAAACTATAAGATACAAATCAAAATATCCAAAAATATATACTCTCAAAAAATAGTTATATATTGGACTAATATAATTATGAACGGAAATAGAAAATGACAGAAAAACAATAAACATGATTAATATTGATACTTGTATATATACATATATATATTTTTAATATAGTCAAAACTTTGGATATATTAGTAGATATGAAACATAAAAAGTAAAGTAATATAATTGAAAATCTTAAAACAGGATAAAAATGGAAATAAAATCAATTTAGAAATAAACAAAATTATGGAAAATTGTTATATTTGTTTGGTAACAGCTGTAATGAAAGGTTATAAATTGTGGAAAGGAATCGACTCAACGATTCTTATCACTTCATCTTACTCAATCAGAATCACGAAAAAAACCATAAAACCATAAAACTTTTCTGGTATAGGTTGCTAACAGAAAGTTTGAAGAATTTTGTTTAAGAGTCAAAAAATTATCGAAGGTAACGATTTCATAGATATATTTATAGTAGAATTTCAGTTTATTATTATAACAATTTTTATATGAATTATTAAAAGAGGTATATTGTTATGACAGATGAAAAGAGATCAAGATTCGAATAGTAAAGTAAATCCTGTAAGTATTGTAGCAATTACATTTCTTAGTAAACTAAGATATAAAATTCTATTTAACAATTTGTTTGGATATATATTAATGAAAAAGTTCATATCAAAGTATAAATACATCTTATAAAACATGTAAATTAGTTTTTAAAACAATCATAAAATATGTAAGTGGAATATTAGATAAATTTACATATGTGTCGTGGTTAATATTTACATATAAAATAGAGACGAATCCAAAATTGTTTTATGTATTTGATTAGAACATAAGAGTTGTTTAAAATATATATACACCATTTTTTTGGTTTTGATATACATAAAAAAATTGTTTTGGTGACAGAATTTATGGATATACATGTGGATCTTATAACCAACATCATTGCTAGATGTGCTCATGAAGGGATTGAAGAAATTTAGAATTTGAGGCTTGTTTGTCTAGTATTTAAATAACTGTGTGATAAAAAGGAAGTGCTCAGCAAAATATCCCTCGGTAATGTTCCTTTCTATCCGTTGCCAAATAGAAGAAATTCATTCAATAAATTTCATAAGAGATTATGTGATTCTGGTAATATTGAAGCTAGTTACTATTGTGGTCTAAGAGACTATTTTGTAATTGGTAACCAAGAAGATTTAGATAGGTTACATAAAGCTAGTAAGGCTGGAATTCAGGAGGCAAAACTGCTATATGGCTTTATATGCGTTTGTATTGGAGGCAATAGAAGAGATGAAGGTTACACTGTCTTAAGAAATCTACTTAAGTCAACAGTGAAAGAAACATTACTGTATCTAGAAGAACTTTGAGAAATTGTATCTAATGGACCAGCTGGTCTTCGTTGGCATAGAGAAAATCAGTTGAATGTTCTTCGACAATCATATGTTAGAGGACAATGTGAGTGCAATAAAGAATATATTTTGATTTTACCTTACTTCGAATGTTTTGATGAAGGTATAGATGAACCAATGAGTGAAGCATGTGAAGTTTACCTTTTGGAATACCAGTCTCGTTATATATTTCCAAACAATTAGGAGTTGCTAATCTATTTACTAAATTTAGTATTTTCTACTTTGCTGAAGAGAATTTAGAAACTTATTTATGTAATGGATCTTTTTAAACAATCGTTAAATGCCTTATTTTTTTTGCTTTTTTATTTATGCCATCTATAATTCAACCAGATGTTTTACAATCACTATATCAATGCTCATATATTGTTGCTAGGTAGGCTTTGAAAAAATAACTATAGTAAATGTGTTTTGCTAATAAAAAAAATACACATAGTTTATATTCTATTTTGTATAATAATTTAAAAATGGTAAAACAAATTTAATTTTAGACTATTTAGAAACATTTAATTTTGAATAATTGGTTCAAAGAATATAATATAGAACCGTTAGAATATCTTAATGAATATAGTTATATTCATTGAATCAATATATTGTTATATATATTTATTTATCTTTGTCTACTTTACCAAAACACAACCGTAAAAAAAGAAAAAAAAAAAACCCTAATCCTCTCGAAGGAACTACAAAGATTGGTTTCTGATTCATATCTTCTTATAGGATTCAAGAACAATGTAAGTATACCATTATCCGATTGTATATTGCTAAATTTATATGATGAACTTTGAAACAGTGACAAAGTGTTAATGATATGTGCGAAAATATATTTTGAAATCGAAAGCCCAATCTTATTTTCTAAAAAGCAATGATTCATGTTTACCCAAATCTATAAAAGAATTTTGTTTTCTATGTAATGATCATAAGGTTTAACTTAAAAATTTTATTATTTTGATATTTTGTCGAGGGAGCAATTTTTTTTATTTTAAACAGAGTGTTTTTTTTTTTTTTGCAGCCTCTGAAATCAGAGATTATGACTATCCTCGACTTGCCAGAAGATATTTTAAAGAAAATACTTACTTTGTGTGCACAAGAAGGGATAGAGTTAATAAGAAATATAAGAGTAACATGTAAAAAACTAAGGGAGTTTTGTGATCTGAATATTATTCTCAGAGAAATTTCACTTGGGGATGTTCCATTTTATTCAGATGGAAACAATGTTGCTCTTTTCAATAACTTTTATGCAAGATTATGCAGAGCAGGAAATGTGGAAGCAATATACATATGCGGTATTAGAAACTATTTTGTTGATAGTTTTTCTGGAGAGCGACTTGATCAATTATTAGGGGCTAGTAAGAAAGGAGTACTAGAAGCAACATTTCTCTATGGTTTTATTTGTATATGTCATGGACAGCATTGAAAGGAGGATGGTTACAATGTCTTGAGAAAACTTAACACATAGACAATTGGAACAACATTAGCGTACGTCAGAAGTATTCGTCCAAATGTATGCTTCGGTCCAACGGGTCTTCTTTGGAATGGAGGAACTGCATTCGATGTACTTCAAATATCGTATGCTAGGGATGAACACAACTACAATCAAAACTTTATGGAAATGATTGATTACTTTATAGATTGGGGTAATATTGAAGAGAGAATAGACAGATCAATATCAACATTATGTGAAACTTGCCTCTGGGATTACCAAATTAGATTGATATTTGAAGAGTATTATTTGAAGTAATTACATGTGTGATAAATTGTCATATTTTAATTTGGGATATTTTAATATAATTTAAGTTGTTATGTAATGTTATAATTAAACATGTTGTGCAATATAATCATTTATAATTGTTTTATTTAAAATGAGTACAAACACAAAAAATTTCAGATTTATATTTTAAAAGATAGTTTTGATTCAAACTATTGTTCGATTTAAAAAATTTATACGTGAACAATATTTTATAACTTAGGAAATCATAAAATAAAAAGATAAGTAATCTATAGTAGATGTAATAATGTATACTACTGTAACATTGAAAATAATGTTTTAATTTCGTTTCACAAAAGTCTATAAGGAAAAACACGAAAGAAAAAAATTAAAAACATGTTGAGTAATAAAATAACTATAAATTTTGGAAAACTTCCTTGTAACCCACATTCACTGTCTTGCTTTTAGCATTTCCATCTTTATCTAAAATAAGCACCATTAATCCATTTTTAGATTTCACTCTAGAAACTGCTACATAAAGTTGACCATGAGAGAATACTGGTCTTGGAAGAAATAAACCAACCTTGTTTAATGTTTGACCTTGACTTTTGTTGATAGTCATAGCAAATGCAACAAAAATAGAAAATTGTCTACGACGCATTTTGAACGGTAACTTTGTATCCGAAGGAGAGATGACCATTCTAGTGATTAATATCTTATCACCAACCTTGTCTACAGTGATTATACGGCTTCAATGACATGTTTAGCCATCTGTGTAACTTGCAGTCTTGTACCAGTACATAATCCAGCTTTGGCATCGATATTTCTCATTAGCATAATAGGAGCGCCGACTCTCAATTTGATAGAATGATTCAGCAAACCAAACATCTTAATATTATTAAGAAAATCAGGTATAAAGATCATTGTATCAATCAAATAAGAATCAGTTGGACATAAACTGTCTGCACTTAAATATGTCATTTCATCACCTGCAAAGAATACATAGGACAAAAACATATGAAATCGATAGATGATGATTGTAAAGTTTTTTATGAAACAACAATAAATAACAGTCAAAGTTTGTTTAACATATACAGAAACATACCTGATAGAAGAGAAAGCATACGATCATTGATTAAATCAACATCCATGTTCGTGGGACATAATATAGCTCTGTCTTGAAAGTAGATTGGGTCATGGAGATGATCCAAAAAATTACCATAAACTTCTGAACAAATAGAGATTACTGGATCAGAAGCACCACTAATAAGTAACTCCTCAGGAATATCAATTAAAGCTTCACCAGAACTAGGTTCATTTATTCTACCATCACCAATGGCAAGAATCTAATCAGAAAAACGTTGGATATCTTTAGACTCCTCCAAGCTAATAGGAGGAGAAGAATGTAGCCTCATATTCTTTGTCAACCTGAGAACCTTGCACTCATTCCATAGATAAGATTCATTCAATGCTGCCATTACCGTATCAGCCCTACCACCACCAAAAATGACCGGTAAAACTTGTCTGAAATCACCACCAAATACAACAACTTTTCCAGCAAATGGTCTGTCTTCGACCCCTATTATATCACGTAGACTTCTATCAAGAGAATTAAAACAACACTTGCTCATCATTGGTGTTTCATCCCATATAATCAAAGATGCTTCTTTCACCAAATTAGCCAAATCAGACCCTTTCTTCATAGAGCAAGTTGTAAACTCATCAGGATTTATAGGTATACCAAATCTCGAATGAGCAGTCTTACCACCTATTAATAGTAAAGAAGCAATTCCGCTGGAAGCAACATTTATAACAATTTTTCCTCTACATATACCGTATAGCTGAAGATAAAACTTTCCACATAAAAGTTTTCCAGTACTTCCAAAACCTTAAACAAAAAAAATACCACCTTTATGGTTCAACACAGAATTAACTACGTTATCATAGATAACCTTCTGCTCATGTGTTAGACATTTGACCTCTACATCATGCTCTTCTTTGAGCTTGGAACATTTATAGTTTAACTCATCAAATATATAAACCTAAGTCGGAGAATCATCTAACTGTGGCAATGATTGATACCTTGACAATGCAGAACCATTACTCTTCAGAACATAATCAAACTCGGCCAAAGTAAAATTTCAAATATGATCTTCGGTTAACATAAGATCTACACAAAACCAATTATGTTTTTATATCATGAACACAGTAAACTTATAAAAATTAACGTAATTTAAAACATTGAGAATATATTTTTACCTTTATATTTCAACAATGTTCGTCGCTTGATAAGAATATCTTCTGATAACAATTTCCAAGTAGCTTCCCAAACTAATTCTGGAGAGGTTATGCTATTACATAATAGCATATGAACAAAAGCCTGTCTTAAAAAAGATGATGTCGCCCATTGACTTGCACTTTTAATTGCTTCACTATACTCAGAATCATCATCTAATAATCTTCTAGCAACACATGCCTCTTTGAAAGTTCCATAAACTATGCCGTCAACAGTCCTAATATCTTCATAGCACGTTGGACCTCTTACCTTGTTAAGTAGAATCCTCAAATAAAACAATTCCTTAAGAGAAGGTGGAACATAGTATATCCTACCAACTGCAAACCGAGCTGTTTTCCTTTTATTCCATGACTTGGTATTCTTGTTATATATATTAAAGGAAATTCAGCATACGTTAGTTTTCTTGCTTCAGGGTCATATTTATTCCGTTCCATCCACGCAATAAATATAGACTGATCAATAGAATTTCGATTTAGTACACTCTCAACCGGGTCATTATCTTTCCAAACCAAAATTTGCTGGTCTTTTTCATGGAAAGATAGCTTCTCAACATGAATTGATCTATAGTGTATTGGAAATGAATTCGCTAGGCTGCTTCACACGCAGATATGTACCTATGTAAATAAACATTGTTATTAATATCAAGTTGAATAGAGATAATACATAAAATATATATTTATCTACTATAAATAAGTAAAATAAAAGTGAAACTAAAATATATTTAAAGTATATATTCGTATAAAAATTGAATTAAGATAGATAATAAATTACCTGCAGTCAAAGTATGTCTTAATCTCGTCGTCATCTTCACGATTTTCATTTAAGTCAGGATCTTTTGATTGTATATCATTACTAACACCATCGGTATTAGATCTTCTAAGACCAAATGCTATTCAATCATGACCCTTGTGAATGTACTTAAATAAATACTTCACTGCTGATGACTGGTTACACCATTCGATATTGATATGTGCTCTGTATCTGACCGATAAGAGTGTATTATGTGGAACCACATACCTATTATCACACTGGAAATCATTCTTCTTAACAAATTGACCATTATCTCAATGCCTATAAATAGGATAACCATCTACATCAACAGTTGTAGACTCATTAAATCACTTCGGATAAAATTTAGAGCATTTTCCTTCTTTCATACACGGAGAATTCATGTTTATAGAACCACATGGACCAATCATCATTTCCTTGACAACATCAAAATACTCTGGGTCTTCAGCTTTGTCTGGAATCTTAGCACTAATTATTTTGTCAATGTCTTCAGCGTTGGGATACTTGTTGTTTTGATGCATAAACAACAAAATATGTGCATAAGGAAGACCTCTTTTTTGGAACTCAACCATATACGTGGCTGCAAACACACAACAATATAATAAGATTAGTTATCTTTAACATCATCCGCTATAGTATCAAATATCTCACATGTAATAAATAAATGATATATGTCTTATTTTTAATAAATTAAAATGACTTTAGTTTGTGCTAAATAATTTAAATACAATAGAATACCTGCTGCAGTTTTCCCAAAAACACCATTATCTCCAGTCAAATCGTTCAAGAGGTTTTCTAGCTTCATTTTAAATAATCTACAAATAATATCAGGTCTATCTTCGGGACGTAGACCTCTCTCTTGAAGAAATCTTGTTATTTCTGGCCATTTAGGGTTGCATGTAAATGTAATAAAAAGATCAGGAAATCCAAGATACTTACATATAGCCATTGCATCCATGTAGTTTTGTCTCATGAACCTTTCACCACCAGTGTAAGAAGATGGAATGAGGATCCTAGAACCTTGATCAACCAAATCAACATCTCCTTGATCAGAAGCCTCTTTGACACTTGCATACGTACCAGACCGCAGCTTTGGTTGATTTTTCCTCAAATAACGCATGTTGTTAGACTCAATAGCAATATAGCCATCAACCAGAAACTGTCGAAATAAACTTCTAGAGCTAAGAAGTATTTTTGACTCATTATCATTTTCTTGGATACGGTAGGCAAACCATTGTCTCAATGTTAGATGCTTTTGTTTTGTACTACGCTTTTCTGAAAAAGAATTCTCAATACCCAACCTCCAGCCATCTTCTCCACGCGGAAATACGATAGGATACTACATAGGCAAATAAGATGGACATAGCTCACTTATCCTTTTTAGCTTACCGGATTTCCGTTTTATAATAATATCTCTTTTATCCATGCCAAGTACAAAATCACCAACAACCAATGCAGCAACTTCAGAAGAAGTAGGAATATTGTCTAACCTTCCATCTTTTTCATGTGAATTTAGCAAGACAAAATGTAATGTCTCAGTATCTTCTTCTCTAAACCTCTCTTTGTATGCATGGAACGATTTGACATAAGGATTTACTGCATTTAACATTTTACTAAGAATCTCAACAATGTCTGTTCTCAAGCTATTAGATGATTCATGGTTATTGATGTCCCTGTTCGAACTAACAAATAAAAAAACATAAAGCAAATAAGTAAAACGTACTAAAGATTTCATAAATTGAAAAAAAAAGTCATTATAATAAATTCTAAGATACACAATTACTAGTATGCTCTACGCCTATTCATGACTTCGTTAGAAATATCATGAATATAAAGTTGCGAGAACTTTGGATCACCATTTTCTAGGATCATGCTTCCCATGAGATGGTAATTCTCACCATGAATTCTGTAAATTTTAGGACCACGACCTACATTGATTGAATGGTCAATCTTACCACCAAGAGACGTGAAAGAAAACATCATGTTGTATGCTCTTATGTTATTTCTGAAATTCTGATTTCTTTCATCATCGCATGTGATAAGATCAATCAATTCTTGCAGTGGAGGTTCTAGTAGTGGCAATTTGACCTTTTAATGCATGCAGCAATCTTTAAATGATATTTGATGTCTAAGTATTTCTTTATATGTGACCTCTTGCCATACCAATGTGCTGCACCACAGTGTACACATTTATAAATTGGATCCCCTTCGTCTACATATTCTGTTAATATTGTTAACAATGACATAAGAATAATAATATATATATATATATATATATAAATATACAATATATGTAATAAGGATATATATCTTTCAAAAAATTAGAACTATGATGTATATTCTCAACCGTTGAATGAGTAAGAGAATTAGCACTACAACCATTAGTAGCTTGTAAAATACTACCAATATTAGTAGTAGCGTTATCATTGTCCTCATGTTCACTTTCGGAATAATAAACTCCAGGTATATCATCTATAGATTCACTCTCACTTACAAACTCGATATTTGAATCTGCAACATAATATATTTTCAAGAAACATACGATTCTTTGTTAAAGTTTTTTACCGAAAAATAAGTAATCTACTACATAAAAAGTTATATATTGGAATTATACAATTTACACACCATCAAATTCGCTTGAATCAGATTCTTCAGTGAAGCTTAGTCTCTCATTCACACTATTCGATAGGCATATGGTTCCTACATAAGTAAGATATCGATAGAAATTAGATAATATACAATAAAATTGTACAGTAAATAAATAGTTTCGAGATTCAATATACCAGTAAGTTTATTATTGCTCCCATGCACTGACGACACTATATTGTTTGATATAGAACTTGAACATTGTGTCTGCTTGTTAGATAAATTATGTTCTTTCCCAAACATTTTAGCAATTGAATCAGCAAATAGTCTATCACAGTTTGTCAATTTTTTTTTTATCTGCATTTGAAAATTCATAAAATGTATATTAATCAATATCTAAGCATTTTTTATATAAAAAATCGAATACAAAAATGAAATTGAATACTTTCCTGGATTTTGGAGAATAGTATGATCATAAAGGTTACTCTGGGTATTACCAACATTAGTTATGTCTCCCAAGATAGATCGGTTATGACTGGATGTTCCAGAATTTGTTTCTTTAGAAGCAGCTAAATTTGGTAAATAAAAACGTACACACATTAAAATAGTAGCAACGATATAATTTAGAATTAGAATAAATAGGTGGAAAACTGCAAACCATTTTCCGAAATGATTGTTCTCTGTCTCTTAGATGATCTCAAAGTAGCCAAACATGAATAAGGGTTTTTAGGTTTTGATTTCTTCATACCTAAAGATATACTAAATAATAAGTACACAAAGCTATCAGAAAAAACTGTGAGGTGTTGAATAAAATATGAATATATAAAATAATTTTTTCATGGTGGTAATAATAATTCATATGAAACCATAATACAAAAAGAATTTGATTGATATGAAACAAACCGATTAATCAGTAGAGGATTAAAATAGCAGAATAATGCGATGGAGATCGATCATTGCAAAAAGAGAATTACTAAGTTTAGGGTTTACTTGTTCTATTAACATATGGTCGAGATTTTAGAAATTAAACTATAATTAGAGGACCATTAAGAGGAAATTCAGTTAGATAATACTTATTATGTTGGACATGATAAAAACACTTTAAGAAATCTAAATTTTTTTAACTTATTGATTTCAAACATTAATTTATATATATGATAACTGTTAATTAAAAATATATAAATAAAGGAAGTAATATTAAAAATACGATCTTCGAATAAAAGGAAAAAAAACAAAAATGGAATATGGTTTTAAAGAAGGAGAATATGCTGTCAATTAAAATTGCAAGAAGAAATATTCGCCTAATGATTGTCCTCTGATTCATATCTATCAAGATCCTGAAACATGTAATTCAAAATAATTAGAATCAAGGGAAATATAAATATAAAACTTCCATAATAATAAATCGTAAAATTCTTCTTTACTTTTCATACCTCAGTTATCTTGAATTCATTGAACTTCGTAATCAAATCGTCTTTAGTGACTAGATGATTAACTTTATATGGTTTTGATGAACCATACATAATATGATTTTCTTCTACATCGACCACAAATATGAATGATTTTCCTATTAAGTTACTTATAGGAAGAGGTAGATTAGGTAGAGTTTTCCTCTAAAAATAAGAAAATTAAGAAACACCAAGCCAAATTACATAAAAGTATATACTATAGGAGTTGGTAATAGAAATATGCAAATTTTGAGTTACTTCCCCAGAGACTGATCGAAGAAGTTCAGAAGCAGTTGTGTCTAGTAAATAAAAGCCAATGTAATTAGAGATCACAAATGTTGAGTGAGTGGTATTGTCACCAACAACAACATGAATACTGAACCTAGCAACATGAATTGATGAAAACATTTATGTGATCGAACGCATGATGGTTATGACCAAAGTTCTAATAGAGCAAATTTCCTGGTACTTACTTGGTAAGAGCATCAGTGACAATGGCTTTACACGTTTCACAATCCCACATACGGTTTACATTGTACATCTAATCTTCATCTTCTATATAATTCACTTTTTGTTTGCAATTATAGCAAATAACATTTGCACCAATCATGATCACAGTCGATTGCAAGAATTGATACAAAGGTTGCATATCTCTCAATCTACATAAATTAAATTTTGCTTTGGAAATTAATAGCTATAAACATATAAACGAAATAATTGAAAAGAGATAACAGAATAATATTACCAAAGCAGTCTCGTGTAATTCAATCAATATTTTCCTTGAAAAAACATCTGTAGAATATCATTGAAATGTCCTTCTGAGCTCCATATCAATCTTATACATTTTGCTACGGAAAAGACTGATTATAATTCAGATGTATTCTGTACGCAATGTATATATATATATATATAAGCTTCAAATCAATATATGGTTAGATCTAGAAAATAAGCAAATCTAAATCGCTGCTATATCTTAAAAACGGAGTAGATCATAATAATTACGAATATATTTGTAAACTTACTATTTCCATATATTCATTATTCAAATATATATATTTGGAAAAAGAATAACTAAGTCTCTCAAAAATATGTAATTATAAACCAATATGTTAAATACAAAACCTATGGAAATTTAATTCAGTTAGAGTAACAAAGCATTCCCATTTATTATAATCATATTCGATGTAAATAAGTATAAGATAAATAGTCTAAGACTAAAAAGCCTACCCTTTTATTATATCGGTTAATGTAAAATTAATATATTATAAATTATTTGAAATTATTTAATTATATAAGTCAATAAATAAAAGTATACGAAATTGTTAAATGTTAATTTATTAATTAAATTATAAAACTGAAATAATAAAAAACGTAAAAAGTAAAAACCAATGAAATAACAAAAAAAATGTTTTGAGTACAAAGTACTACTTATTAAAAAACAAAATCAAAGTTTTTCCATCTTAATCTTCTTGATTGAATTTAGCTTCGTTGTAGAAGTGTTGTCAAGAGAAACACCATCGTGGATAGGAGAATCATCTTTCCTTTTAGAAAGAGGTGTTGAAGATTGGAAATTCAGTGAATCATCCTCGTATTCACTATTGGTTAGCATTGAAAGACCCTATAAAAATATTCAAGCAATTATCGGATTATAATTTGTTGTCAAAATTATAAACTATATATTTATTATATTACTTTACCTGCGAGGAATATGTGTCGTTGTATTCCTTAATCAATTCTAGTTTACTAACCAACTAATTGACTCAATAAATCTGATCATAACATTTTCCCAAATGTTTTTTTTTCAACAACAACAATAAATAAAAATAATTTCCCTTCAAGATTGTTAAGAGGTACTGGGATGTTTTCTGGATCTTCAATGTACATAAAAATCATTAAGAATTTTTATTGCAATCAAATAAAATATAAGAAAATAAACATGTTCACGGGAATTTAGTCTAACTTCGGAAACGGTCTGAGCAAGTTGAGAAGTTGATTGATTAAGAATTTTCATTGCAATCCAATCAAACATAAAAAACTTTGTCTCACCAGTGGTGTCACCAACATTAAAATGAATGTAATACATTTATATAGAAAATGTTGATTATATTAAAATTACAGAAACGTATCTATGTAATCAAAATATCAAGAATGTAGATTACTTACTTCGGAATGTTTTGGTTACACTTTGAAGAATATAGATTACTTACTTCGATACAATGGCTTGTTCTTTACCTCCTCCATCATCGGATATAGTCTCTATCGGCAAAACCTTCTTGTTGCAAACTTTGCAACTCAAGTAACATCATCCATAATCGGTATCAATAGATAAAATATTAACCATCGATACAAACATTCCAGCCTAAATAAAATAAAAATATATTAAAAAATATTACCATACCAAATAAAAAAAAATTTAATGAAGGTAGTAAAATATTATAGTAGACTTACATATGGTGTATCCAAGAGCTCTTGGATTGTTTTCCTTGGATAATTCTTTAAAAAGTCTCTAACACACAATGCATCTGATGTACTTGTTTGGGTTTAATCCACTTTAGCAAGTGTTAACCCATCATTAGGTAGACTATAAAATTATTTTGAAACCAAGTAAGAAAAAAACTCGATGTAGAGATAGACATATTTAAGAAAATGATGTATTATACTAAAATTACCTTGGTCTGAATTTAAAAACTCATTTGATATCATCATTGTTAATCCATATTTGAGTGCACTCAAAAGCATTTGAGATACTTCTTTTTTCTGAAGCAAATAATAAGTTATATAGAGACATATATTAATACACAATGCTAAATAATATTAAATCTTTAATGATATCTATTAGTTAATTGTACCTTTGAATATCTTAAGTTTGCAAGACAATGACAACGACTTGACCAATTAGATTTGAAGTTGCTTCGTCAACTTGGTCAGTGTACTTACCATTATAGACAATAAAATCAATATGTTATTAAAATAAAAACAAATATGAAGTTGATATGAAATAATGGAATATATAGCAAGAAATAAAAATAGTTTGAAAATATCACTTACTTGGCATCTCGCATTTCAATATTCATTTTCTTAGTTTCTTTAACATTTACATTGATAAACTAAATGTTTCCAACATCTATAAGTTGACCAATGACATCTACATAGATAGAACAAAGATTATAATTAATATAAGGTAAATTATTATTCCATATCAAAATTATAAGAACTACTCACCAATCAAGAAGTTGCCATTGAGTTTACCAATATGCAAATCTGAGAAACTCCCAGGGACAATACCAAATAAACTCTCATGAAGAGGGTGAGTTGATTTCACATATGTTGTCACAATAAAAGACATCTTAAATTTATGATGAGTAGTTCGATATGAACCACTTGCTGGACCAACGATGAAATTAGTAAAAATTTTGGTATCACCTTGTTTAAGAAGGTAACCATACTTCTTGATCAAATCTTGTTTGATATTACAATGGATAGTAGAGCCCTAAAAATGATAAAAAAGAAAGAACGTAATCAATACAAAAAATACAAAAATAAAAACAATGGTATTTATGTTTAATTCACATTGGCATCACATAAAACCATCTCAATTGTTTGTCCATACTCTGATGTATATGTCTTCCAAAGCCTAACAATTTTGACTTTTATCTTTCGTTTTTGGGAGACTGGCTTTAAAGAAACAACTTCAATGAAAGACATTTTCTTGTTTATGCTGTCAATGATATAGAAAAGAGAGAAACCAATGATGTAAAAAACACTACTAATAGACGTGTATTTATATTATGTTTGAGTTAGGGTTTTTAAAAATCCTTCTTTTTATAATGAGATATTCTAATTCGTACAAAACTGAAAGATTTACCATCAGAGTCATCCTTAATTACAAAATTGTATAATTCGAATATCATAATAATTTAAGAAATATTCATTAATATAATGATATACTCAAATGATTGAATGAATTTAAATATTCTAATAAATGGTTAACAATTAAAATGAGTTTTAATCGGTTTTAAAATCAAAATTACATAAATTAAGATATTATATGATTGTTTAAGGAAATATGAATTTAATTGGGCATAAAGATAAGGATCTGATCAAAAATTTATATTAATACAAATATTTGTAATTAGATTTTTGAATGAATTTAGCATACAAAATAGGGAAGATTCAATGCAAGTGTATAGTAACAAAATAGGGTATAATGTAAAGGATTATTTTAATGGTTATTACCTCACTAACTTTACCTTAAATGTTATACGTAAATCTTGTAATTAAATCTGTGATGGCAAATCATGTAAATAAGGTTGACTATGATGATAATCATTGAAAATGCTTTCTTTGTATTATATAGTAGATAATTGGATTTTAATATTAATATTGTTAATTTTTATTGGGAACTTTTTTTCCCATATAACAGAAACAAACGAGATCTTCGTATTTAATGTTTAATTTCTTACATTAAGATCTCAAAACTATAGTTAATAACAATATTAAAATCTTATATAAATTTCCAAAAAAACGATAACAAATAGAAAATATGGTATGTTGATTACAAAATTTTTTCTATTATCAAATATGTTATGTCTTTTTTCAATGTATCAATTTTAATTTGATTCGAAAGTAAATCAGATTTGTTCTTACACAACGTAAAGCCTTATTATTTAAAGAGTTTCTGCTAATTAAAGAATGTAGCATATTCTAAAATAGTAAACAAAACTTGTAGTTAATCATAATTAATAGTATTTTCTATGAATATGACAATATGGCTTAGAAATCAAGAACAATAATTAAAAAGGTGCTTATATCAATGAAAGGTTATTATAATTGCAGCCGAAATAATTGAATATTTAAGACTAATTTTTCAAAAAAATTTAAATCTTTTTCTAAAATACATTTCTCAATAACTATAGTAGTACATATTTGGAATTTGAATTATGTAGATTAATATATATTGTACCTTAATTAAAAATATAATTTTTAAAAAGAAAAATAATTATAATTGCATCCAAAATTATTGAATATTTGATACTAAGTTTTCAAAAAATATTTAAATATTTTTGTAAGATACATTTCTCAATAATTATAGTAGTATATATTTATAATCCGAAATAGCTTAAAGATTCCAAATTTATAGTGATATAATCAACTAATCAACATGCTAGTAAGGACTATTCCAAATATTGCTATCTTAGAAGATATGAGACATAGTTGGTTAGAATTAGATTAGCTTAAAATATTGATTTCTAGTAATGTATATACTTGTATTCTTTTTCCATAATATTTTTGTATTTTTTATGTAAACAATATATTGTCAAATGGGTACATTTATCTTATACATTCATTAGATATTATATTCTTGCCAATAATCTCATATTCTAAGTTTCCTTAACTTTTTAATTTATTGTTGTATGTTTTATACGTAATATATATATATATATATATATATATATCTGACTTTGATTTTATTTAAAGACTATATACTTTATTTTTCAAACGATCTATTATTAGTTAGACAATATATTTGGTCTAAATTGTTGATATATTTTATATTGGCTCCTTTGATAATCATAACTATATACTGTTTATTTTTCTGAATATGAATAAATAGTAATCTAAATAAGATATTAAGAAATATTTTTGTAATTAGTTTGTTAATCTAGTTTTATAAATTAAGAAAAAATAATATATATATATATATATATCGATTAATAGTTCTAAATGTTGTCAAAAGAATGTATAATATTATCACCAAAAAAATTATAATATTTGTATGTTATTAGATATCAATTATTTATATACACTAAGAGTAATTTATTATACAATATAATTGATATCTACAAACTATAATCTCATTGCAAGACATATTTCAAACTGCTTATAATTTTGTTGTTTCTTGTTTAAGTAGATGGTCAAATTTGGCAATCAATTTTTTCTTCACAATACAATAGATTTTATAACCCTACAAATTAAAGAAACATCCACTTAGTATAGAAAAAATTTATAGTTATTAATATATGACATTGCAATGATCTTATATGTATTATCTAGATAATCAAAAACTGTATCATAAAAATTACAAGATGATCACAAAGCACGAACTCAATGGCTAGACCAAAATAGGCAGCACAAAATTATTTAATATGATAGATAACCTATAAAAATGAAACGTTAGATTATTGGATTAAATAAAGATATATAAATAATAACTTTCTTGATCATCAACCAAAACCATTTCGATTGTCTGGTCACTCTTTTGTAAATGGTTTCCAAAGTCAGATGATCTTAACTTTAATCCTCCATTGAGAACCCTGCTGGTTTAAGTAAAGAAATGGAATTGAAAACCATTTTTTTGGCCTTAATCGAAAGTATTTTGGAGTTGATGAGGAAGCTTGTATGATTTTTAAATTTTTCGGAAAAATCTTACTTATGTAGAGGATAACTAATGAATGTGGTTGCTATACACAATAATTATGAAAATAAAAAAATTAATTACAATATAAAGTCAATTATAGTATCAATTTAAAGCATATGATTACCTTACAATAACATTTTCCTAATCTTCTATATAATTACCATAAATATTACCATAAATATATTTTGTAATGAATTCATCAATAAATACGGCAATTAAATGTAGATTGGTATATTATTCGAAATTATTTTGTATGGTTTTACTTTCCTTTCGTAGATTAGATATTTACATTTGATTATATTATTATATTAAAAGCATATGATATTGTTAGATTTTTTTTTCTTGCTCTTGAAGCTTAAATGTTTAATTACGATATAAAGATTGAGTTGTCAAACAAAATAATTACGAAAATAAGAAATTTAATTACGATATAAAGTCGATTATAGTATCAATTTAAAGTATACGATTTCATTACAATAACATTTTCCTAATCTTCTATATAATTACCATAAATACATCTTGTAATGAATTCGCCAATAAATACAACAATTAAATGTAGATTGGTATATTATTCGAAATTATTTTGTATGGTTTTATTTCTTTTCGTAGTTATTAATATAGTTAGAAAACCAAATGTAATAAAAATAATATTGATTATGGAAATTAATACAAATTATAATCTAAATTCATCTAATAATTGATTACGAAGATTGATATAAATTGATTACGAAAATAAATATAATAAAAATTCATTACGAAATAATTATAAATTTATTACCATAAATTTAACTTTTATTTAATTTGAAACTTAATAAGATAATTAATAAGATAATTGAATGAAGATTGATTCCATTTTTAAAAAAATTTGTGTTATTCTTCCCAAAATACCCACATAAAAAATGAATAAAACAATGTCACTAAGTGTAATATTTTCAATTTTGTAGGGGCAAATCTGAAAAACAGTTTTATTTTATTAAATAGAAGATTTATGAAAATTATCGCACAAGTATTGTTTAATTTTTTCTCGGATCATATGCATGTATGCTATAAAATCTAAGACACATTACTAATATTAAAAAAAAAAATTTGTTGAAATGTAAAAGTTTTTTTATCAACAAAAAAAGTTATTTACAAGTGGTAAAAAAATACAGGTTTATAATGGAACCTGTTAAAAAATAATAAATCAAATGAATTTGGGATTAGCTAATCTCAAACCATCTTCTTCTTAGCCCTCAAGTATGTGAGAACCATGGATCCTGAGGGAAGTGATTCGATTTTGGATTATCTTATCAATAAGGCGGTGAAGAGTGAATGAATCCTTTGGAGTAGAACCATGGATCCTCGAGTTTTTTTCTTGCCAGGCATTATAGATCGCGCTCGGAAGACGAGTTTTAACAGAACCGGATCTATTTTGGACCGAGTGAAAGTAACAAGATAGCCAAGTGTATCTGAGCAATCCGATGTGATAGACGGGCCGGTGATCCTTGCACACAGGTCTGACCAAAGAGTAAAAGAGTAAAGACAGACAAAGAAAAGATGGTCTCTTTTTTCATCCCGTTCTCCACATAAAACACAATGTTTGGTGTAGCCCCAATCACGAGCTCATGTTGCAAGAATAATATTAAATAGTATATATTATTTTTAAAATTTAAATTATTGTAATATTTGTCTAATTGTCATAATAGTTTTTTTATCTTAAAAATTTATTGAATTTGGAGATGCACTATGGTTTATGTAACTAAATACACCCAATTAGTCATTAATATATCATAAACTCAAACGTAATCCCAAATCCAAAATTAATTCGACTTGTATAAGGATACTGAACTGAAACCAACAAAATATACAATACGATTGTTGATTTTTCATCCAAAAAATCAAATTCGAATCTAGACTGAAATGAAAATCAAAAGTGTATCTGAAATATGTAAAATACAATTATATATATACTATTATTTATATGTGAAATTGTTATTTATAATTAATTGTATATTTAGACCCAAAAGAAAAGTTAATTGGATATCTTATTTTTTTTAAATTACCTTACAGACAGATAAAGTAAGTACATACAAAAACTATCAGTAAAAAGGAATAATCAAATAATAGAAAAAAAATTTAGAAAATTACTCTAAATCCTAACAGAAAAAATTGTTTGAAGTTACAAAAATTCTTCTAATTCTGCTGGATTATACAGGTATCACTTACTACTTAGTACCTTTGTTTCGTTCGATTTTGCTCATATATTCGATACAAAAGAAAATTATAGATTTCACTGCTTTTAATTAATTCTGTATTATATATTTTTCTATTTTTAATAGTAAAGTTGTACCTAATTACTCATAGTTTGGAAGTTAGATTATTCAGCTAATGATTCAGAGGATCTGGATTCGATTCATACCTACTACTCTAATAAATTAAAAAGAATTTAATTGTTAAAAGAAAAAAAACAATAAACAAGTTGCACCCACTTGTTTAGATAAAGGCTAAATATAAATTCAGTTGGCCGTTTTTCTTAGAGTCAACAAACATGTCAAGTCAACTTTTTCAACATTCTCACACATCAGATTCAGACCGATCAAAGTTGTCGACATAATTGTAACCTCTCGGTAGACATCATGTGATCAGCGTCAACGTCATTACACACAACCGGCAAAGTAAGGCTGTAACTGGTAACAACGAGGAATTTTGTGGAATTTTATAATTTTTCAATTCCACTACTAAACTTTCACAAGTTGCTCTTGTGGAATTATTGTTGAGGAATACATATTTTCTTAATTTTTAATTGTTTTATTTTTTACCATTTGTTTGTTTTCTTAACTTTTTCATTATCAATTCTTTCTTCTTTTTTTTACGTGAGAACTACAGTTCCTTAAATGATATCTAATAAGATATTTAATTACTTCAAAGCATTATTTCAGATACAAATTATAATTGTTAGATATATGATTACATTTTAGATATTATATATATATATATATATATATATATATATAAAGAATTTTGGATTTGGTTTAGGTTTAGGTTTGATTTCGATTTTTTGAATACAAAGATCTAAGAGGGGTTTATTGGAGGGTGGATTTTAATGGATTTCTATGGATTTAGAAATCCTTACAAATTATGTGTTATTCAATAATTGATTTTAAAATACATATTTATAAATCATGTGTTATCTAAGCATTGATTTTGAAATCATGTGTTATTCAAGCATTGAAATCTAGTCTCTTGGATTTACAAATCCACTTTATTTGATTTGAAAATTCTATAGATTTAAAATTTCACAAAGATTTCTAAATCCATTAAAATCCACCCTCCAATAAACCCCTCTAAATCTTTTTGGATATTTAATTGGCTACAGTTTAATTTGTTTTTTTAGTTAGGATAAAGTTCAAGTTCGACTCTAGATTTAGCAAAATATGCTCAATACTTATTTGTTGAGTTTAGGTATCAAAACTATTGTGATTACCTTCTTTAATTGATATTTTAAATAATAAATATACTAAAAATATTCATTAATATAGATTCTTAAATTTTATATCTTAAATATTAATAATAGCTCATTTGATTAGCTTTTTATATCTTTTTTAAAAAAATTATAAATAAAAAATACAGTTAACTATGAATAATATTGTACATATATTGTTATATTTTATTTATTTTGGTTCAGATTTAGTTTAGCTCGAGTTCTAATTTTTTTTGTATATGAATATATCATCAAGGGTTCAACCCATTAGCAGAACCTATTAGCGGAAGTAGATTAAATAGAATTTTAGGGCAAACTTTGATTATGAATTGGATTTTGTTGATCTAATTATTAAAAATAAGAATTCCGCAAAATTTCACATTCAACAGAATTCAGCGGTTACCATTTGATTTTAAGTAATTCCACAAAATTCTGTATAAAAGATAAAAAAAAATTCTGCCAAATTTCACTTTCAGCATAATTTCGCAGTTACCATTTATCCTATTGTTACTTACCTCTATTCTACATCCACCACACTATTCACATTTTCAACGTGTCCTCAAAATTACCAATCATATTTTATTTCTGTTTAATATATAAACCCACGCGCCGCAAAGTCTCATGTAAATTAGCTTTTCTTGTTAATAAAACATTAAATTGTTATTGTCTATTTGAGTAAAATCTAAAAACGTGTGTTTATTTTATAATTGAAGACTACTACATTGGGACTTAGACCACTTTTATAACGTCAAAGTAGAGAAATTTTTGTGATTACCAGTATTATCTTGGTCAACAGCAGGCAATTTATATTATTAAAAAAAAAAGAGAGTAGATACAATGAAACAATTAAGAAAATAGAAATAAAACATTTTGTATAAGGGTCAACATTCCACAAATAAATCCATTGGTATATTTGCTTAATCGCATAAGCTAGTTTAAGTTGAATCAAATCGTTTGGACTTTGTCGGTTCATGTAGTAGGGAGTATTATAGTTATATATTCCACGTTCTAATTATTTTACGAGATACCGCTTCATAAGTATCAAACTATGGGCACCAATATGACTTCAATTATTCTTTGCATAAGTAATTATATTCTTAAGAGTATATTGACTTTAACAAAATAAGGAAGAAGAATATATTGATGTATTCATTATTTAATTATATGCTAGTAATTAGACCGAAAAACCTCTATTATATGTTATTTTTCCTTATATCATGAAACTTTTGCAGTTATCAGTCAATAATATTATTATTTACTACACTTCTATTTAATAGGGTATATTTATTGTTAAATCCATGGTTCATCTAATATAACTTATATCTTACCAAGTTTTAAAAATGTGATCTATCTAACTCGCTTAATACATTTTATGTTTCATATATGTGTGACACAACTTATGTCTTACCACAAATTTATAAATTATTGGTTTGATTTTTTGAGTATTAAATATTAGATGCAAAATTGTCAAAATTTCAATCAAACCAAAACCTATAGCTATCATATTTTGCAAAAACTTATGTATATTGATTTAATTTTTAGTCATAAATTTTGCCATAATAAATCAAATTTTTTGTACTGAATATGTAGGGTTAATATCAATATGTCAACACATTTAATAAAACAGTAGAACTCAAGTAAATATAGAGCCAACCATATTATAGAAAGACAATGTTGCATGTGTGCTCAAATGAAAGAAAGATATTTCAAAAGTGACATAACCAAGCATATTCATATGATGTTCTTCTCCTATACCCAAGAACAATATTGAAGTGAGATATGTCCAATTGATTGATAATGTCACATATAAAGCAATTACCCACCATTTTGTTCACGAAACATATCAATAACATTTAAATGCAATATCTACGAGATGTGTAAAGATATAATCCTCATCATTTGAAGGAGATCTTGCGTTATTGCACATTTTTTCCTTTTCTATGATATTTTACACTTGATTTTCTTAGAAAATTTTTTAAACAACATAAGAATAATGCAAGATGCAATTGTTGATATTAGTGTCCAAGGGGAGTGTTATGATATGTTGTCATTAACATGGCACGACTTTGGTGACTTTGAGATTCATTGTAAGAGTCATTAACAGATGTCAGTGCTAGATTAATTTGGACTCCACCATAAACTATTATATATAAAAATGTAGTGTAATAATTAAAATTTTTTATTTTCCATGTTCGAATAAAATTTTTTTTCTTTAATAGCTCTCTAGAACCATTTTGTTAGAATTTTGAGAGTCTCACTAGCCTAGTCACATTTATATACCAATTATAGTTGTTATTATCTCGATTTGATAATGTGATGTAAATTATTCTATTTATTTGATGATTACTTTCTTATAAAATATCAAAAAAAATTATCATTCATTTACAATATCTGCATTATAACAATAATATATAATAGGATTTTCTCAATCTGATGGTTTAGATGATTCATATATGGTTTTAGTATTGAAGGTTCGACTTCTCTCCACCAAAAAGATAAAAAATTAAAAAAAGATTTAGAAAGTAAAATTTAGTATATAGATAAAATCTTGTCGATCGATAAAAAAAATTATATATGGAAGATTTTTCTCGGTAATATCTCACTGATTTTTCACATGTCCAAATATTCACTTGACTTCATTTAATAGAGTTTAAAATATAGATAACATTTTATATGTTCAACTAATTACAAAAAAAAAATGTGGACCAAAGGAAAGTAAAACAACATACACAAATATATTTCTATTAAAGTACAAAGAGATATGAACAGTTTTAAAATGTATATAGTGCAAAATATTATTTTATTTTAATGGTTATAGACCTAATTAATCATCCAATATTACACACTTTAACCCACAATAGTAACCAACTACATTCTTAATTTCATACACACATTCGTGTCAATGAAGCAATCTCATCATTAACAATTGTCTAATGTAACAATTCGAATTTACATAAATCTGGACTCCTCTCATTGGAATTTACGTAATCATATTAAATTCAAGAATTTTCAATTGAGATTCTAAGAAATTAAGACCCAGTTGGGTTGCTAAATTAATATAATGAAGAGATATAATGGTACACATAGATGTTGCAACAAGCATGTTCAACAATAATTGGTCAGTTAGAAACAGGCTCTATCTATGTTGTAATAATATATATCTTAATGATCATCCTAAGTCCTTTGGTTGATCAAAACCGGTAATCCACCATTAACTGTCGCGGTCAGACCAGGCGTAAACCGGAGCTTTTCGGTGGCTTTGGGACCAGCAACTCGTGTCTCGAACTTCCTAATGATTGCGATGGCTATCGATTTCATCTCCATAATGGCCATTTCTTTCCCTACACAAACCCTAGCTCCGGCTTGAAAAACAGGATACTTAATCGGATTTTCTGGCCGGAATTTGCCGTGGTTATCTAACCATCTCTCCGGTTTAAATTCTTCGTAATCCGGGCCCCAGATTCGGCCCATCCGACCCATCGCGTAAGCATGGTACGTGACCCTAGTCCCTCTTTTGACACATGTACCATCAGACAAAACGTCGTCGTTTATAGCGAATTTGGAATCGAATTGAACCGGCGGAAAGAATCTCATGCTTTCGTAGAGCGTCGCATGCAAGTAATTCATATCTCTCATTTCATCGCAAGACGCAGTGACTGAGTTAAATCCGAGACCCATGACCCGGTTTAATTCTTCTCGGATCCGGTTTTCTACTTTCGGATGATGTGTCAATAACCAGAAAAATCCGGTTAATCCGGCAGCCACCGTGTCACGACCAGCCAATAGAAAGTTCACGACGATGTCTCGGAGATACTCGTCGTCGTCCTCCGCCACAACCGCCATGAATCTCGAGATCAAATCGTTATTATCCATCAAACCGGTTCTCCTGTGTTCCTTGATCAAATCTCCGGCTAACCGGTTTATGACATCGATTGATTCTTTAAGCGTTTTCTCAGAACCAATCCCAAAGAACCTTTTGATTTTCCACACGAGAGGAAACGGAGCTAAAGCCCGTTTCGCCGATAACGTCGAAGCCGTGTCGAAAGCGACGGCGAATTCCGATGTCGGAAAAGGAAGCCGGAGACAATCTGGGTCGAATCCAAAAGACAACTTGCTAATCGTATCGAACGAGAATCTTCTAAAGACATCTTGTAGATCCAAAACCGAATCGGGACAATCCGAGAATGAGGTCAAAATCGGAAGAAGACGAGTCTTGATCTCGGTTTTAACGATCTCGTGAGCGAATACTCTTACAGAAAGACTTCCAAGCTCCAAACTCGCAACTTTTCTCTGGAAATGCCACGTGTCACCATCAGAATTGAAAATTCCACGGCCTAAGAGATCACCGAGGATTACGGAAAATTGTTTGCCTTTTGGGTAATTATGGAAATGGGTTTTGAGAATATGTTCAACGTTTGCTGGATTCGCTGTGATAACGTTGTTTAAAACGTGGACTTTGATCGTAGACGTTGGAGATCGCCGGAGAAGATGAGCGTACCAATCGCTAAGATTGACGAAATCTTTTCTCCAGCTCGAGGTGAGATAAGCATGGCAGATCTCACAGTTGCAGTAACGTAGTTTTTGAAGAAAGATTACGTGAAAGAGTGAGAACAAAAGGAAGAAGAATATGGAGACGATGACGAAAGATATGATCAGTAACATTGTTAAAGAAAGAGAGAGAAGAATGCGAAGGTGAGAGGAAAGAGGTAAAGAGATGAGTGTGTTACGAGAAAACTTTGAGTCAATTTAAATAGACTATTTTTAAAAAATTTACTGTGGACAGACATGTTGTTCTCTCACGTTTTTTTATTTGTGATTTTCTTTTATATTTACCTTTATGTAAAATATTAAAACTAAGCAAATTATAATGATTTAATGATGTTATAAGATTCCTTATTTAAGAAACTATTTTAACCATTTTTTTAAGTCGCCATGAAATACCGACAAAAATATTCATTATTTGTTTTCGTACATAAGACTTTGGCAATGATTATAGATGTATTGCATTATTTTATTTTTGTCAATCATGAATAATATTAATAATAAGAAACACAAAAATCTTTACCTTTGTCCATGAGAAACTTCAAAATAGGATTAACAATTGGACGTCAAAATTTTTTTCCAAAGGAGGAAAGGAAGTTTTGATAAAATCGGTTTTTACCGCTTTACCAACATATGTTATGTCATGTTTTAGATTACCTAAAACTATTGTGAAACAATTAAATTCTGCGATAGCTAATTTCTTATGGTCTAATTCCGAAACATCGAAAGGTGTCCATTGGATGAAATGGAAAAAATTATGCATACCAAAAACGGAAGGTGGTCTCAGCTTCCGTGTGTTGGAGGATTTCAATTCTGCACTTTTGGCCAAACAGTTTTGGCGTTTGATTGACTATCCGGATTCACTTTTTGCGCAAGTTATGCGGGGAAGATATTATAAAAATTCCTGCCCTTTTACTACAAAATCTACTTCTACTCTGTCTTATGGTTGGCGTAGTATTATGTCCTATAGATCTCTGGTGTCTAAAGGAATTATAAAGAAAATTGGGGATGGTAGATCAATTGCGGTCTGGAAAGATTCATGGATCCCTGACATACAACCAAGACTTGCCTTAGGTTTTGATCAGTCTATATACCCAGATCTAACCGTGGATCAATTTTTTGATTTCCGGTCAAGATCATGGCGAGAGACAATTTTACGTCAATATTTTATTCCTTCAGATGTCCAATTAATCATATGGGAATATATATCCCATATAGGGCACGACCTGATTATTGGGGATGACACTATACAAAAACTGGACGTTATTCTGTAAAGTCTGGATATGCCACTGAAGAGAATAATTCGCTTATTGGGATGGGGATGTATGAGCCGAATTTATGGGCACTCCAAACTAAGGTCTGGAAGTTGGATTGTCCGAATAAAATCAAACATTTTATGTTGCAATCCTTATCAGGATGCACTGCTGTTAAGCACAACCTTAATAGTCATGACATTAAGTGTGATCCTAGATGTGGTAGATGCGGGGCTGAGACGAAGACAATTAACCACATTCTTTTTGAATGCCCACCCACCTACTGTTAGGCACTCTCGTGTGTACCTTCAGCTATGGACATATTTCCAGGACAGTCATTATGGTATAATATAGATTACTTATTTTGGCGGATCCCAGACTCGGTAGATGTATCAATTTTCCTATGGATTATCTAGCTTCTTTGGAAAGATAGGAATGATGTCTGTTTCTCGGGTGTGGGTAAAACTCCTCCAAATATATTGTCCCAAGCAATACAAGATGCGCTTGAGTGGTCTAATGCTAGGCGACCAAATTCGATTACTGTTCAACCGGGATCTCTTACCGCATCACCTCCTTGGTTGGCGGTTGCTATCCCCTTGACAACTAACCTGGCCTTCACATGTTATAGGTGTTTTGTAGATGGGTCGTGGAAAGATTCTGATATGTATACGGGGATTGGTTAGATGTGCTTTCCAGATCACCATGATGATACATGTATGGGTGCTCAACGTATAAGGAGTCTCTCTGCATTACATTCGGAAGTGGAAGCTCTGCTCTGGGCTATGGAGTCTTTGATTTCCCTCCAGTTTTTAGAAGTGGAGTTTGCTATGGATTACACGGATGCCTTCAAGATTATAATGCACACAGAAGAATGGCCAGCTTTCCAAACTTATCAGGAATATTTTCTCAGGTTGAAATCTCTTTTCCGTGCTTTTTCATTGTTTGTTATCCCCAGATCTTTGAATCATAAAGCTGATTCTCTCGCTCGTTCTATTAGAGAGACAGTTCATGGGTTAGTGTTGTAACTGTGATCCATCCTCCCTTGGATCCTGGTGATCCATCCTCCCTTAGAGTATTGCATTATTTTGTTAGGCTATTTAGATACGCGGCTATATTGAGAATTTTTATTCTATTTAATAGTATATATTTTAGGGTAGATACGGTGATAGTTAAAAAGGCATCTCATTTTAACGATGACACATTAGGATTAGCTATATATAACAAAATTAAGTTGGTTGTGAAAAAAAAAAAAAAAAAAAATTAAGTTGGTCCAATAATAAAATATTCGTTTTAGTTAACTTTTTATTAAAAACTATTATATATGTGAAGACCGGATAATTGTGGTCAAGTGGTAAGGAACGGGTCCAGGCGTCACTTACATCGCGAGTTCGATTCCCCAACACTCGAAACTATTTCACAATTAATCTATTGAGCTTACCCCTCTGTCTGTCGAGCTTACCACTCTATGTGTTTGTCAATTTTATCCGGTGAGCCTTGGTCCCTCCACAGATATGGGTACATACTTATTACCTGTTTGTAGAACCGACGGTAAGGGTCTATCTATGGGCATTACCACCCCAAGGAGAATAGTCCAGTCCCCGCCCAATAGGGTCTGGGAACTCCTGAGTTACCAAAAAAAAAAAAACTATTATATGTCACTATGAAAGTTTTACATTACTGAGCACTGTTGGGATTAAGAGTTACTTGATGAACAAGTTAGGTAGTTAGATTTGATAAAATTTGAGATGTTTTAGGAGTTATTTAAAGCATAGGTTTCCTAATTAGAGTCTATATAAGGAGATGTCAAAGTTGTGACATAACTCGTGAGATTAAGAGTTTGAAAGTTTAGGTTTTGAAAGATTTTCCTAAGCTAAATAAAGAAAGTCATTCTTTATATTTCTTGATTTCACATATTCAAATTTTAAAAACAATAATTGGTATCAGAGCTTAAAGGTGATCGAGCATTGATCGTAGGAGAAACAAATCATGGGAGATAACAATGCTATAGTAGCTGCAGAGAAGAACAGAGGCGGTGGAGGCTCTACCTCTATAGTATGTCCGATAATAACCACAGCTAACTATAGTGTCTGGGCCATGATGATGAATGTATGTCTCAACGTCACTACTAGAAAACAACTCAACTTTGACGATGATTATAATCATAAATTGGTCAAAAAACAGTTTTTTTAATTAATTTTGACCAATATAAATTTTCAAACAACGATTTTTGACCGTTCAATTTTGATCAAAAATTAATCAAAACAACTGTTTTTGACCAATTTATGATTATAATCATGGTCAAAGTTAAGTTGTTTTATAGTAGTGTATATATTATCGTCAAAAAGTGGTCAAAATATTTTGATAATATATCGATTGGTCAAAATATTTTGATTATTTAATGACTAAATATTTAATTCATCAAGAATTGATAGATTTTTGGTCATGATTATGTCAACTAAAATTTTGGTCAAAAATTTTTGGTCACAATATGACGTGTTTTCTTGTAGTGCATACACGAGGTATGAGAGGTAATTGAGACATAAAGTAATGATAAAATGATGAATAACATAGCGATGTCACTCTTGTTCTAATCGATACTGAAGGATCTTATTCTACAAGTTGGTGAATTAGACATAGCAAAGAAAGTATTTGAGGCTATCAAAAGTCAAAATCTAGGAGTTGAGCATGTTAAGGAAGCAAGGTTACAAACCTTGATGTCCGCATTTGACCGTCTTAAGATGAAAGAAACTGAATCTATAGATGACTGTGTGATCAAGTTATCGGTAATTTCATCAAAATCTTCTTCTCTCGGAGTAAAAATCGAAGAAACAAAGTTGGTAAAGAAGTTTCTCAAGTGTCTACCTAGAAAGAAATACATTCTTATGGTTACATCTCTTGAGCAACTCTTGGATCTTAAAACAGAAAGCTTTGAGGATGTTGTAAGTAATCTAAAAGCCTATGAATAAAGAATTCTCGAAGAAGAATAAGCTCAAGAAGATCAAAAATAGTTGATGTATTTGGAATCACAAAATCAAACGAGGGATTTTAATGAATGATCGAGAGGAAGAGTAAGAAGAGGACGTGTCGTGGAAGGGGACAAGGTCGAGGTAATGAAACTTTGATTTGTTTGAAGTAATTTGTTACTGATGTGATAAATTCGGATACTTTGCTTCTAAATGTCCAGAACGATTGCTTAAGCTACAAGAAACGCAAGAGGATGAAAAAGAACAAGAAACACAAGAGGGAGATGACTTGTTTCTACATGAGATCGTGTTTCTAAACGAAAACAATTGTGTACCAAGTAAATTCGAGACAAACGATAAGGAGGGAAACACTTGGTATCTTGACAATGGAGCTAGCAATCACATGACCGAAGATAGAAGATACTTCATCAAGCTTGACAAAACCATCACCGGGAATGTGACATTTGGTGATGATTCACGAATTGATATTAAAGGAAAATGATCGATATCCTTTGTTGATCGAAACGAGAATGAAAAAGTGATGAAAGATGAGTATTTTATTCCCGATTTGAAGAGCAACATAATAAGTCTTGGACAAGTAACGAAGGAAGGTTGTGACATTAGGTTGAGTGGAGATAAACTAATTATTCACGATCAAGAAGAAAAGCTCATTGTTAACGCCAAGAGGAGCAACACTTGTACAAGGTACTTATGAATGTAAAGGATATCACACAATTTCATCTAACTAAACTAAGTGAATCTAGTATATGGCACTCGAGATTGGGACATATGAATCTTGAAACAATGAGAATAATGGTCAAAGGAGGGTTCATTAAAGGTCTTTCAAAGATGTGTATTGACAAATAAATATGTGGATCTTGCTAACTTGGAAAACAAACAAGAAAGTGTTTACCACAAGCTACTTTTTATCGAGCCAAGAAGAATCTAGAGCTTATTCATGGAGATTTTTGTGGACCGATAACACCATCAACGACTGCTGGAAAAAGGTATATATTTATGCTTATTGATGATCGAAGTAGATACATGTGGACAATTTTATTGAAGGAGAAAGGTGAAGCATTCAATAAATTCAAGCGATTTAAGGAGACAGTGGAGCAAGAAACAAAAGAAAGGATACAAGTGTCTAATGGAAGGAGTAAACACATTCACACAAGGTATCACTTTATAAGAGAATGTGTTGAAAATGGGTCAGTAGAAGTTAGACATGTTCCTGGGAACATGCAAAAGACAGACGTACTAACAAAGACACTAGTAAAGATCAAGTTCAAGGAAATGAGAGACTTCATTAGAGTACAAGACATAGAGCAAATCGATTTCAAGCTTAAGGGGGAGATTGTTGGGATAAGCTTGAACAAGGTTACTTGCAGAACAAGTTTGGTAGTTAGATTAGATAAAATTTGAGATGTTTATGGAGTTATCTAAAGCATAAGTTTCCTAATTAGAGTATGACTCTTATCTAGTTTATATAAGGAGATGCCAAGATTGTGGCATAACTCGTGAGATTAAAAGTTTGAGAGTTTAGGTTTTAAAAGATTTTCCTAAACTAAATAAAGAAAGTCATTCTTTATAATTCTTGATTTCACATATTCAAATCTTAAAAAACAATAAGCACATTATCAGTTCTATAATTTACAATACAAGAAATTGAACCAAATAACAACAATATCAAGTTAACAAAATAAATAATATAAAAATCATAAAGTTAGAGAATTCCTTCATAAAATTAAGAGTTTGGCTAGTAATAACTAAAAATGACCTTCTTTCTCGTAAAGTAACGCTCTTCGTCTGCTTCAAATTTCGTCTCTGCTCGTGTTCCGTTGAATGGTGGTTGGAGGCTTCTTTAGCTCTGACACCGTTCACCTCCTTTTGCTTCTCTATCTGATGACTTGGGTTCAAGATAAGAAGATGATGCTTGCTCGAGTCTTGTTTTGTCATGGATTAGAGGCCTTTGTCCGAAATTTCTGGTAAGGTTCTCCGCTCAGTGGTAGTGTTTGGGTCTGGTGATGCTTTGTGTCTAGTGGTGGTGCTGATATTGTCTCGCCGGCAAGTGGCTTTCATAGTGAATCTCTTTTTTTCGGTTTTCGTGCCATTTTTTTCTTTGCCTAAGTTTGGAGTTTTGGTTTAGTTTGTGGGGTTAAGTTATTTTGGTTTAGTTCTGGTTGGTTTTTAGTTAGATTAAGGTTAGGATTTTGAATTTGTTGTCCTGGTTTAGCTTGGTATTTCTTCTCTCTGGTTTCGATTGGGTTATGTGCTCGTCTTGGCTCGGATACTCCTGTGAAGAGGAAGTGTTCGCTCCTTGTCTATACTCCAAAGACTTGTTCGAAGTTTTCGATTGTCAAGTGTTCTATCGTGGCGTTAAAAAGGTCGTATATGTTTCAGTTTCGGTTTCCTCCTTCCAGGAGAAGTGAGATTCGTTCTCACTGGTTTAGTTCCCTATACTTCATTATTACGGTACATTTATTCGCCATAGGAGGTCTCTCATCCGTTTGAGTTTGTGATTCATAACAGTGCTTTTGTTCTTCAGGTTTGGGGTAACATTTTTTAATCTCTTTTCCTATGGTTGTAGCTATGTCTTATCGGGACTTGTTTTAATTTCAAGTAAAAATTCCCTTGTTTAGACTTTGGTTTCCGGGGATATGTTTGTGTTCTGCCGGCTTTGTATCTCACTCAGGGTTTTTTAATATAAGCTATTAAGTGAAAAAAAAGACTAGCAATAACTTTTGTTGTTCTATAGAGAAAAAAAAAATATTAGAGCATTAAAATTAAACCAATTGTGTTTTAGATTTATTTTTAGCTCTTATTGCTCTAGAAATCAATTCTTTATTTATGAAATATTTTGGATATAGAAAGCCAAAAACCTAGAGCCAAAATTTATGACTTTTACAAAAATATCATAACAAAAAAATCTATAATCAAAATACTAACAACACAAAAATCAACAGCCAAAAATCTTACCGTCTAAATTCTATAGCAAAAAATTCAAAGCTTCAGCCTTAACCAATCATATCCTCAGAGAGCTTCTAAAGCGTAGCACCATCTTTATTAATTGTTTGTTATTTGTCACTAAGGGTTTGAACGGTGAATGCATATAAAAAATATAGATTATGCAAATCACACAGATACAACCCATACAAATCTAAAGATAAAATTAAATATTTTGATTTTTCCATAAAATGTTTTTAATATTTTCTCCGATGTTTACTATAAGAGCTCCTCCTCCCATTTATGTGATTTTAATGTCACTTACTTGAGTCTCAAAATTTACGTTGTCTTTCTTTGTACGTCCCATTGCCTCAGCAAAATCTTCATGTGATGAGTTTGAAATTCTAATAAATTATATAGTCCCGTTGTAGTCATTATCACTATTTTGAACATAGACATCATTTCTAATAAATTCACAAAGAATCCTCAATTTCTTCTTTCAAATGCCAAATGTCTTCTCAATAACAAAGCCTAAGGATTCATGATATCGATTAAACAATTCTTGCTTATTTCTAGGAGGATGAGCTTTGTCGAATTGTGACATGTGATATCTAACATCCGTGTTTCTTGAAGATCTAAATGACGTTAAAAACCTCTTGTTTATTTGGATAGCCCTGAGAATTAAAACAGAACCGATTTGTCCGAAATGAGATTTGGACAAATCGGTTCGATTATTTCTTGTTTAATCGGGTAATTCGGCAAAGAGGGATTTCAGTTATTAGTTCCGATCAGGATAACTGAGCGGTTAACCGTTAACCAAAATTAACTAAACCTATATTACCCTTATCAATCTTCTTCTTCTTTCAATCGCCGTTGTCTTCTTCTTGTTTCAATCGTCGATGTCTTCTTCATCTTTTCTTCCTAAGTCTTCTTCATCTTCTTCCCCAGTCTTCTTCATCTTCTTCCTCATCATCTTCTTCATCATCTTTTTCCTCAGTCTTCCTCTCTACCTTCTTCCCCATTCTTCTTCATCTTCTTCCTCAGTCTTCCTTTCCTACCTTCTTCCCCAGTATTCTTCATCTTCTTCCTCAGTCTTCTTCATCTTTTTCTTCCTTAGTTTTCTTCATCTTCTTCCTCAGTCTTCTTCATCTTCTTATTCCTCAGTCTTCTATTTCATTCCATATCCAAATTTTGGTTAAATGTTTTTTGTAAGTTCAGGTTGATTCGATAGCCACACTTACTACCCGATATACCCGATACTCGAACCAATCCGATTTTTTATGAATTCCGGTTATTTTCAGTTGGATTTAATGATTTAGTAAATAATCAAATGCCAAATTATCCTCCCCGATCCAAACCGTATTACCCGAAGTTGCAGGACTAGCGACAATCAACTAGATAATACTTGTCTTCTAAAAATAAAGGAAATTTGAAATTATTGTCTTGCACCTTTGTGAGAATTGTTGTATCTTGACATGAACCTGATGCCTCATTCAAAAAATATATGAAAACATGTTCAATTCACATATATTCATTATATTAAATGATGTTGTATTGTGTTGGTTTCAATATATTCCTTGTAATCCAGACTTCATTTTGACGCATAAGTCAACTTCATCTATGACCTCAAAAAATCTACTAAAAGATGGCCAATATTTTCTCTTCATTAACCCTCGTTCAAGAATCTAGCTTAATTTTTTTCTCACTGGAGTTTTTTGTCTTTTATTTATCTTATGATTTGATTTGCATGTGAATATTATTTTAATTTTGTGTATAAATAATATACAAAAAATTAATTTATAAAATAGATGATGACTCGTGTTGTGTATGAAACCAATTTTTTTGACCAATGCTATGTATAAAATATATATTTTGACCTACGTTTATTTATATTTTGATGTATTAAAATTTTTGTATATAATTCTATTGAATTTTAGTTCATTTAAGTTTTAAACTACTGTTCATATCACCCTCTATCAAATTTTTTTACTCGTGCTATGTATAAAATATATATTTTTGACTCGTGTTCATTTATCTTTTGATGCATTACGATTTTTATATTTTTTTTTCTGTAAAACAAATTATCATTTTTATTGGAAATAACTAAACCTATTACTTGTTATTTTTCTTTTCTTCTTTTTTTCTTTTTCATTTACGATTTTATTGGAAAAAACCAAAACTAAGTATCAAATATTTCAAAATAAAGAAAATAATATAAAATATGATAAGGATAGGATTATCGAGGCAACAACACGAAACAAGCTTATCTTGTTTATGGATGTGTTCTCGGGATATAATCAGATCAGGATGCATCCCGACGACAAGGAAAAAAGTTTTTATAACAAAACGAGGGACATATTGCTACAAAGTCATGCCATTCGGTTTGAAGAATGCAGACGCAACTTACGAACGTTTGGTAAACAAGATGTTTGCCGACCAACTCGGTCAAACAATGGAAGTCTACATAGACGACATGCTGGTCAAGTCACAAAAAGCTGAAGATCATGTAGATCACTTAGCGCGTTGCTTCAAAACTTTGAACGAGTATCAGATGAAACTCAACCCGGTAAAGTGGACATTCGGAGTAACCTCGGGAGAGTTTCTCGGTTACATATTCACTCAAAGAGGGATTGAAGCAAACCCAAAATAGATAAAGGCAATCCAAGAGTTGCCTTCGCCAAAAAACAAACGAGAAGTCCAAAGGCTAATAGGCACAATTGCCACGTTGAACCGATTTATCTCTCTCTCAACAGACAAGTGTCTTCCATTTTACCAACTATTACGAGGAAACAAAGACTTCAAGTGGGATAAAGAGTGTGAAAACACTTTTTTCGAGTTAAAAGAATATATGTCAACTCCACCAATTTTGGAGAAGCCTGAAGACGGAGAACCACTTTACTTATATATCACAGTCTTGATATCGGCAGTAAGCACCGTACTCGTCCAAGAAGATCGACAAACACAACATCCGATATTCTACACTAGTAAGTCTCTCGAAGGAGCAGAGTCTCGGTATCGGACTACATAAAAGCTTGCCTTAGCAGTCGTAACCTCGGCAAGAAAGTTGAGACCATATTTTCAATTTCACACCGTCATCGTGCTCACCAACCATCCATTGCGAATGATACTTCACAACCAAACCAATCGGGAAGATTAACTAAGTGGGCTATTGAGCTAAGTGAGTACGACATCGAGTTTAATGGAAGAACAAGTGCAAAATTGCATGTTCTGGCTAATTTCCTAATCGAGATATCTCCCGGCTTGGAACCTTTAGAGTCGAAAAAAGTTCTTCAAACTTGGAAACTTTTTGTTGACGAATCATCTTCTCAACACGGCTCCGGAGTTGGGATTCGACTAGAAAGTCCAATCGGGGAAGTCTTATAGCACTTATTCCGACTTGCTTTCCTAGCATCAAATAATGAAGCTGAGTACGAAGAATTGATCGTAGGGATCCGATTAGCCAAGGAAATCGGAGCAACTAAGTCGAATGTTATTGTGATTCTCAGTTGATAGTCAACCAAGTCAAGGGAGGCTATGATACAAAGATCAACCGAATGGAAGCATATCTGATAGTAATCAAATAATTAACAAAGGGTTTGCAATTTAAAGTCAACAAGATTTTCCAAGCAGAGAATACTTCAGCTGATGCCTTAGCCGCTTTAGCATCCACAATAGACCCTATTCAAAGACAAGTATCGACAGAGTATCAGCTTGCCAAAAGGAGACCTTGATCTCATCTCGACAATTACCAACACGGTGGATGAACTTGATATCGAAATGCCGGACATCCTGCAATCCGGAGAAAAGAAGATTGATTGGAGATATGAAATTCTTGCATACATAATAGATGGAGAAGCTCCGAAAGATAGATGGCCAGTGCGACGACTTAAGGCTATGTGTGCTTTCTATACGCAAGTCGACAAAAAGTTGCATCGGCACAACGCAAACGGAACCTTACTCACTTGTATCCATGGCGACGAGATAACCAAAGTCATACAAGAAACACATGAAGGAGCCGGCGGAAACCACAATAGCAGAAGATCACTTGTGCATAAGATACTCTCGAATACTTTTGGCCAACATGTCACAAGATTGCAAGCAATATGCGGCCAAGTGTGACAAATGTCAGCCACATGGACACATAATCCATGCTTCAACAGAAGAGTTGACCTTGTCAATCATGCTATATCTGTTTATGCGTTGGGCTATGGATATAGTCAATCCTATACTGGCGTCCCGGAAAAAACATTTTATGCTTGTAATAACCGATTACTTCTTTAAGTAGGTTGAAGCTGAAGCTTATTTTCATATTAAGGATAAGGACGTGGTTAAGTTTGTGTGGAAAAACATTATCTGCCGATATGGACTACCTTACGAGATCATTACCGACAATGGGTCTCAATTCATCTCAGCAAAGTTTACTAATTTTTTCTCTAGATGGAATATCATAGTTAGTAATTCTACTCCGCAGAATCCACAAGGAAACGGGCGAGGCGGTGCAACGAACAAGTGGATATTGGATGGAATTAAGAAAAGGCTTACGGACGAGAAAGGAAACTGATTTGACGAGTTAGACGGAGTACTATGATCACATCGGACTACACCAAGATGTTCAACCAAATGCACCCCTTTCTCTCTATCTCACAGAATGGAAGCAATAGCCCCATCAGAAGCAACGATTATGACTTTATACCGAGAACATTCCCCCGAGAATGAAAGTTCTCGCAAGCGACAAAATATAGTTTTGTACAGATAGCCGAGATTAAGTTCTCGATGATGACAAAACATAGTTTTGTGCAGATAGCCGAGATTAAATTCTCGATAACAAAAAAACATAGTTTTGTACAGATAGCCAAAATTAAATTCTTGATGACGATAAAACATAGTTTTATATAGAAAACCGAAAACAAATTCTCGATGACGACAAAACATAGTTTTGTATAGATTAGCCGAGATTAAATTCTCATTCAAAAAATGAAACATAGTTTCGTACAAAAAGTCGGGATTCATTCTCGTAAATGACAAAGCATAGGTTTGTACAGATTTGTCGAGATTAAACACACACTAAAAAAAAAGCAAGCAAACAAGCAAAAGTTTTGCACGCAAAAAAAAATGAGGTCTTATTCTCATAAGTTACTCCGAGATCAAATTCTCTAAACAAACTTAAGCTGAGTCTTAAAATCTCAGCTTTAAGAGCCAAAATAGCAAAAGTTATCTTCCCAAAAAGTGGGGTCTAACCCTCAAACTTAGAAAGAAACTTAGCTATTGCGCATAAACAACAATAGATCTCGCAATAAAACTTCATCTTTCTTTTGTTATTATACTGAAATTCCAAGTCAATCTCTCTCTTGTTTTATTTCTATTTTTTCTGACTTTGAAGTCATAAACCACTTTGAATATTATATTTCATTCAAAAAATAACATTGTTCATTATGCACAAAAATAATTACAAGACAGATGCTGGTTACAAGAGCAACAAAAGATGACCCTAAAAAAACTACTAATTACAAGAGCAAGAATAGATGACTCTGAAAAAGAAGCTGATTACAAGAGCAACAAGAGATGACCCTGAAAAAGCTGAAAACTGGAAAACCTAAAGCAAGCATCAATATGCTTATCTGAATCCAATCTCACCACCGGCATTGAAAGCCTCGCCCGTCTCAAAAACAGGGATGACAAAGTCTTGAGGAAGAAGCGCTGTCAGGTTCTCCTAGATGACAATTTCCTTGAACTTAGCCAACTCGAAGTTCACATGATCCGAGACCTCCGAAGGAATGTTGACCCCTCGACGTGAGAGCAGGCAGAGAACATTATCCGAACTAATATATTGAGCATAGGTCAGCTGGGCCTTCAAGTTGGCATCAAGATCGTTAAACCGAGTGGTAATCATCTCGAAGCGCCCGCTTAGTTGGTCACGAAGACTTTGAAAAGTCTTCTTTTTCTCTGAGATCAGGGCCTGGTGAAGTCGGAGGTCAAACTTCTCCTTTATGGAGTCCGATTCGGTCTGGAGGCCTTGTACCTTGTCATTCGCCTTCTCGGTGGCCCTGAAAGCGTTGTTCTAGTCGGTTTTGACACAGTAAGCGACTCGGTGAGAGCTGCATTTTGCTCAGCCATTTTTAGGACGTTGTCCTCTTCTAGCTTTAACACGAGCAAGATTTTTTTCTAAAATGGCGAGCCTATATTTGGCTTATACCGCCTCAAGATGGGACTAACTAGCCTGGCCCGCAAGGTTAGCTGTTCTTCGAGCACTATCACTCGGATTTGCTCGAGATCTCTTTCGATCCAGCATGATATCATTCAAAAATACGATGAACTAGAAGGAAGAAAACAAAAAGTCAGAGAAGAAACAAAGTCAGAACTTTGAACTCGGAAAAAGGAAATCATACCCGAAAGAGCAAGAAAGCCGCTTCTTCGTACCCATCCATGTTCAGCATTTGATCGGAGGAGGAAGAAGCTCCAAAGAGGTTTTCATCTGAAGCATCAGATCAGCGCACGCAACCAAAGATGAGAAAATTGGCGACGTGCTAGTGTGGTTGTGAGTAAAACGGAAGTTAGATGGACTTCTCCTACTCCTTCTCGGAGCTTCAGTAGGAGAGTCACTTGGAGTGTTTGTTGATGGCCCAATCCTAAGGGCATCAGTCCTTGGCCTTTTTGGGGGTTGAGAACCAATACGACCCATGTTAGGTTCCGCAGGAACCACAAGGATATCATGAGTTGGGATATAGAGGGAAATTCCGGCCCTAGAACGTCAACCTGAAGGGCCAAAGTTCGCCCTGTCAAGAGCAGCATTCTAACCGTCCTCAACATTTGGAAGTTTGAAATCGTCAAGACCCATCTTTTTATATAAAAAGAAAAAGAAGAAATTTCTTCAGGATTGAAGTCGGAAGAAGACAAGTACATAAATCAATGTGATTTTTAACAAATGTAAGTGAAGAGTAAAAGGTAAAAGGGGGCGGTATTTATAGAAAATTACCGGAAGCCGAATCGACGGAAAACGGTAATTACCATAAACTGCCAGAGTAACCCTATCACAAGCTGACACGTGGACTGAAGATTCCAGAAGCAGGTAAACTTTCAGACTCGGAAATTTCACAAAAATTTTCTGAGTCTGGGGGACAATTGTTGGAAGTGGATCCGAGATCTTACTTCGGTCCACGGGAAACAATGGACAAGAGATCCTAAGTCTTGAACTTGGCAAGACCTTTGGAGTTTCATCTCGAACATCTACTGTCAACTCTAAATAATTCCTTCTCGAAAACGCGCTAAACAAGAAGGAAATCGGACGACACATCATCAAGCAAAGAAATGGAAACTTTCCTGTTCCGACTTGGAAAATTTTTGAAAAAATAACAAATATCTTTGAATAATGTCAAATCTAAACAGAATGGCAATATTCCTGTTTACAATCTACTTTGTAACCGCCTCTATGATCTATAAATAGAGAAGCATATTATTTGAAAAAGGAGGATTGGCTTTTTGTCATTACACACGAAGCTATACAATTGAACTCAGCATTCTTACTTTTGGCAATCTACTTCTTCTCCATATTGATCAGAATTCTTACCCATCTTCCCTCTATAATCTCAGAGCCGGATTTTGTGCTAAATCCTGCTCGAACAATATAGTATGTGTTTTCATTACATTTCATTTTTAATTTTAAAATACATGGTTATTGAATTCTAATTATATTGAAATGTAAGTATATAAAAGGTAAAAAGTATTTAACACACAACTAACAAAATATGTTACTAAAGATTGTTAATTAATAATTTTATGTTAATATGTTTATTTATTACATTTAATTTATGTTTACAATAAATAAGTTCCTAAATATTTTATTCTCATTGAAAATATCATCTACAACTATTAATACCCAAATGAAAGATATTTTATTTATATATACAATAAATAAATCCCAAAAATTTATGTCGATAATTTTATATTCTAAATACTATTTAAGTAAATATCTTATATATTTTTATTACATTTCATTATTAATTTCAAAAATACATGCTTATGGAATTTTGGTTACATTATTATTTAAGAATGTTATAAAAGGTTTAAAGTATGTAATACAAAAATAAAAATAATTTATTCGTAAGTCAGTATTTAATACTAGTTATGGAATATCAATTGCCATTGAAATAAATAAAATTTGAAAATTTAATATTTCATTAATTACATTCGATTAACTATTTAAAATGTAACATGAAGAATATAAAATATTATATTATAAATTCAAATTCGAAGAAAATAAAAAAAGTATAAATGACACATAATATGACATGAATGTAGTAAACAAAGATTCAAAATAAATAAATTAGTATAGGTCTTTGATTCATCACCATAAACATACAATCGAATGGAAGAGTTCATTGGACTTTTGGAGTAACACAATATCACCAATTCTTTTCCTAGAAATAATTATAAGTTCAATAGATCTTCTTGAAATTTTTATTATGTGAAGCTTTGTTCCATTCAAGATACTGAATCTTGCATCAATGTCTGTCATCAACATAATTTTATACGTAAATGATTTTGGTCTAATTCTTCTAATCGTTGGAGAAATGGATAGAGAAAAAAGATAATTAGCTAATATGAAAAATTTGCAAAAAATAATATTAGCTCTATGAATAAAAATAAATAAGATAAATAATAATAGTTATGCTAAAAACAATTATGAAACGAAAAAATACAAAACTATTAGATCATCAAAATTAAAAAGCTATACTAAAAATGAAACAAATAAAATAAAATAACGTGTTGATATAATAGTATGTACAATTATTATATGTTCTAATTACAAATTGTATTTAATAAACAGATAAAAATTAACCAAATACAATAAGATAAAATGTTAATATAATAGTATGCCTTTTTAGTATATATGAATAAGATATATGGATAAGGGAAAAAGATAATTAGCTAATATGAAAAATTTGCAAAAAATAATATTAGCTGTATGAATAAAAATAAATAAGATAAATAATAATAGTTATGCTAAAAAAAATTCTGAAACGAAAAAATACAAAACTATTAGATCATCAGAATTAAAAAGCTATACTAAAAATGAAACAAATAAAATAAGATAACGTGTTGATATAATAGTATGTACAATTATTATATGTTATAATTACAAATTATATTTAAGAAACAGATAAAAATGAACAAAATACAATAAGATAAAATGTTAATATAATAGTATGTATTTTTAGTATATATGAATAAGATATATGGATAGGGGAAAAAGATAATTAGCTAATATGAAAAATTTGCAAAAAAATAATATTAGCTGTATGAATAAAAATAAATAAGATAAATAATAATAGTTATGCTAAAACAAATTATGAAACGAAAAAATACAAAACTATTAGATCATCAGAATTAAAGAAAACTATACTAAAAATGAAACAAATGAAATAAGATAACGTGTTGATATAATAGTATGTATAATTATTATATGTTCTAATTACAAATTATATTTAAGAAACAGATAAAAATGAACCAAATACAATAAGATAAAATGTTAATATAATAGTATGTATTTTTAGTATATATCCGAATTATAAATTTTACTTACAAACAAATTATCTTATATATATATATATATACAAATTAAACTTTTTATGTGAAAACATATAAAAAAAATGAAACAACAAAATGCATTACATTGATATCATAGTGGTTGATTGTAAGAAGTAAATGATATCATAGCTAATCTAAAAATTTCATAAAATTGAGTTAGTTTCAATTAAGTTGAATAATATTTAAAATAACATTATAGAATTGCATTTGAATTTAAAATAATGCCAGAAATTAAAATTTTAATTCAAAAAAATATAAAAACTAAAAATATTGTTGCTTTTAGTAGAATATGACATTAGCTATATACAATTGTGAAGATAAACTTCGAATGATGAATGATAATGGTGAAGAGATAATGTCATATTTATACAAAAAAGTATAGGGTTTTCTTTTCGGAAAAAACATTCAAATGAGAAATCTCTTGAGATATAACATTTATTAATGTTAAGAATAATTATTTAATTTTATAGATTCTTTTTAAAATCAAATAAAAATTAGATCTTTAAAATTAAATACTGAAATTGAATACATAATTGAAAAACAAAAACATTCCATAATTTCTTCAATTATATTAACTAAATACCATATATAATTTTTAAAATTAAATTCGTTTATTAAATATATAATCAATTGTGATCTAATAAATACATATATATTTACCATAAATACCATACAGACTGATTACCAAATTAATATGATAATTATTTGATTGCTCGATTCATAATTTCTTTCATATGGTAAATTAGATATACATTTGATTATAATCTTCTATATAATAACACATAATTTCCTTAGATTTTTCACTTGCTCTGAAAGCATATATTTACAATAAATTTTACCATACATACCATATGTATTGATTACTTAATACGGTAATTATTTGATTTGATTGATAAATTCAAATCTAATACTAACTAATAAAATAAAATTATAATACTATATTAGATGTCGATATCATAAAAATTGTATACATTTATTACCATATCATACAAATCATATAGATTTATCACCATATCATAAAAATCGTATAGATTTAATATCACATAAAAATCATATAAATATAATCCCTCTTATTCAATTTATGACTACCATATCATAAAAGTTTTATAGATTTAATATCATATTAATTTTTTGTAATAAATTTTGCATAATCAAATATGATTATTCATAGTAAAATTTTCGCAAGTTATCCACTAATTACCATATATGTATCTGTCAATTTAACTTGGTAATTAATACGATAATTAAATGAAGATATTTAAGTTGTTTTTAAAATTATTATGATAATCTTTCCAAAATACCCTCACTAATATTGTAAAATACAATGCCACTCAATGCAATATATTGGGAAAAATGTAATTTTAACATTGGAAGTTGCGAAAATCGTTGATTAAACCTTCAATTTTTTGTTGACTTTTGAAAACACCCTCAACTTTGCGTTCACTTGGCCAATTAAATCTTTCGCGAACCTCAAATCAAAATTGACTCCAAAATCGAAAGTCAATATGGTTTTTGAAAATTCGATTATCTTCTTATCTTCGTTTTGAAGAACTCTTAAGCTTGATTTGCTCTTTTCTTTAAAGAATAATCTCAGATTCATCGGTTTTAAATAATAGTCGCTGCGACATCCTTCATTTTTTGTGTTGTATATTTTACTTATGTTGATGTGTACTTTTCAGTCACTTGTGATGATCGCAGCGTTTGCCTAAAGAACAGGCCCTATTCTGTTTCCACGGACAACTTGTTACTCGTGATTTTTTCCTTATACATTACAAAATAACTAGATGATGTTTCATGTTATGCATGAGTTTAATTTTTATATGTAAATTTATTATTATATATATATATGTAATAAAAATTGATTTATAATTTATAGTGATAATCAGTGTTGTACACGAAATATATTTTTGATTTATGTTGATTAAGGTTTTGATGCATTTACAATTTTTGTATATAAAATTTTTTGACTTGTGTCATTTAAGTTTTTAGACACATATTCAATTTGTTTTAGACTTGTACTTAATTAAGCTTCTTGACTGTTCGAACTGGGTCTAGCACAAGGAGCTAAGTCCACGATTCTTATTAAAAGAAGGAAGATTGGGCAAGGATTCTTTTAGAGCTTTGGAGAAAAAGAAGTGTATTGCGAATAGGATGATTGTCGAGTATAGTATATTGCTTAATATCTAGTGCCAAAAAGCGGATCCCTTATTTGAAGGACATGCTCCTCTATTTATAGACCATAAAGGCAGTTTACAAAGGAGATTGAATAAAGGAAAATATACAAATTTCTAGATAAGATCATATCTAGAAGACTCTTGCTAGATTTTCGGAAATATTCCATGTTGGAATAGGAAAATTTCCATTTCTTTGTTTGCTGACGTGACTTCCTTCAAGCTCCGGCGTGCTTCCGAGAAGGAATTATTCCAAGTTGAGACTTGCCAAGTTCAATACTTAGAATTTGGCTCATTGTTTCGCGTGGACGGAAGTAGGATCTCGGATCCACCTCCAACAATTGTCCCCCATACTCGGAAAACTGTTGCCGAGTTTCTGAGTCAGGAAGTTCTCCGCTTCTAGAATATTTGGTCCACGTATCATTCTGCGATTGGGTTACTTGAGGTGGTTTCCTCGATTTTTGCATGCTAAGTAATTATTAATGTTTGGCGTCGCTTCGGTTTCCGGTAAATTCCTATAAATACTGTGCCATTCTTCTTTTACCGTTCACTTCATTTTTGCGATTAATCCTTCTGACTTCATTCTTGTTTCCTTCTCCATAATTTTCTTTGGACTTCAAAAGCTTTTTGATATACTTTAAGTACTTTCAAACAAAAAAATGGGTCTCAATGATTTTGAACTTCCCAATGTCGTAGAGGGTATGAACGCTACTCTTGATGGAATGAAGACTCGTCCTTTTGGGGGATCTTCTAGAGTTACCAGATCTTCTTATGCGCCTACTCGAGACTTTGTTGAAGTTTCTTCAAGTTCTGGTCGTAGAACTTCACGACCTGCAAAAAGGCCAAGGGTTGAACCACCTAGGACTGCTTCTCCTGGAGTCGCTACTCCTGGAGTCGTTACTCGCGGTAATGCTTCTGGTGTTTCTTGCGGGGGAGAGGAAGGGGCGTTCTGGTTTTCGAGATTGGGGAAGCGTCGAAAAGCAAAGATCAGACTAGGAATTAGGGTTCCTTTTTTTGTCTGAAATTTTGGATTTTTCATAGTTATTCCTTTGATTCTTGTAACCGCCGCTCAGCTTTTTATAAGTCATCTCTTTGATCCTTGTAATCGTAGCTCGGCTTTTTTATAATTCATCTCTTTGATCCTTGTAATCGGTAATTGCCTTGTAAAAATTAACATGTATAATGAACAACATTGTTATTTTTTGTTAATATAATATTTTAATTCGTTTCAACTTCGAATTTCGAATATGAGAACTTGTTTAAAAAGGTTGTCTTGTAATTGTATGATAATTGGAGAAGTACGAAGCTTAATTCTCGAGGACTTTTCTTGTTTCTGCACATTAGCTACGTTTCTCTCCTAAGTTTGAGAGTTCGATCCCGATTGTTAGGAAGAGAAGTTTCACTGTTTGGCTTTTTATGCTGAAATTGTAAGACTCAGTTTAAGTTTTTAAGAATTTCAACCTTGGAAACAAACATCATAGCGATGTTGTTTTCTTTAAGAACATTTTTGTTTAAATGTACAGAACATAGTTCTGTCTTGGTTTGAGAACTTAATCTCGCAAATCTGTACGAAACTATGTTTTGTTATCGAGGGTTTTCCCTCGGGGAATCTATACAAAGGTATACTTTGTCTTTGTGTGGGAACTTGATCTCGTATTTGCGAGAAATTGGTCTCGGCTAAGTGTGAGAATTAGATCTCCTGTTGGTTTGTGAGAACTAGGTATCAGTTTTAGGATTTACGAGAGTTAAAAAAGTTTTTGTGCGAAAAACTAAGTTTTGATTTTGCGAGAGACTAGGTCCTGGCTTTTAGTGAGGTTTGGGACTTGGTTCTATTATTTACGAGTTTAGAGACTCGACGAGATTTTAAGATTCGTCTATATTGAGCGGGATTTTACGACCCAGCGAGGTATTAAGACTCGACTTTTGAATGTCTTTGCGAGAATTTGATCTCGTCTTTTCGGGAGTTCGGTTGTAACCCATATATTTTTTTTGAACCCGAGATGGGAACTTACAAAAATTTTATTTAGCTAAAACTGCACCCGAAGGCTACCTACGTACCCCATAGGAATCAAGCCAATACGTAGTTCTGATGACATAATTAATTTAGATAAGGATGCGTCAAGTAATGCATCTAAATTGCCGAGTCGGCCTATCTTCAAAAGTAGTATCGTTTCAAGTTGATGGCTTTCCAACTTTGCGGAACCATCTCTCCTTCCATAGTCGCAATCCTGTAGACTCCTGGTTTTACGATTTTGCAGATGATATATGGCTCTTCCTAGTTGGCGCCGAGTTTTCCTGCATTAAGTTCAGCCGTGTTTTTAAACACTTTCCGGAGTACAAGATCTCCTACTGCAAAGTGTCTTCCACGAACTTTCTTATTGTAGTACTTTTCAGCCTGTTGTTGCAAGTTCTGTACTCGGAGAAGTGCTTTGTTGCGTTCTTCTTCCAAGTCATCAATGCTGGTTTCCAGTGCTTCATTGTTTGAACTTTCGTCTTTGGGAAAGCATTCTCAACGCATAGTTAGTACCACTACTTAGGATTGGGCCATTACTTCCATTCCGTGAGAAAGAGAGAAAGGAGTTCGTCCGGTTGAGCGTCTTGGTGACGTCCGATGCGACCACAACACGCCGTCTAATTCAGAAGCCTAATTTCCTTTCTTTTCCGAAAGCCTTTTCTTTATTCCATCTATGACCTGGTTGTTTGTTGCTCACTCGGATGTACCATTTGGAACAAAATTTAGTGAACTTCGCCGAGATGAATTGAGATCCGTTGTCTGTTACAATCTCGTAGGACAGTCCATGTCGGTAGATTATGTTCTTACACATAAACTTGACTACGTCTCCGTCTTTGATGTGCGAATAAGCCTCTGCTCGACCCATTTTGAAAAGTAATCTATCATGACAAGCATAAAACGTTTTTGCCGAGATGATAGCAACGGTCCGACTACGTCCATCGTCCACCGTATAAATGGATACAGCATAGCTACTGAAGTTAGCTCTTCAGTTGGGGCATGGATGATATGCCCATGTCATTGACATTTGTCATAGGTGGTTGCATATTGCACGCAATCCTTCGCCATTGTCGGCTAATAATACCTGAGAGTTCAGATTTTGTGCACGAGTGATCTTCCACTGTTGTGATTTCCACCAGCTCCATCATGTGTATTTTTAATGACTTCATTGATCTCATCACCACGGATGCAAGTGACGAGGATTTTGTTCGTACTTCGCCAATACAACTTTCCGTAGACTTGGGCTTCAAAAGAGCATTTGGCCTTGAGTCGTCGAGCTGCCCACCTGTCCTCTTGGGTTTCTCCATCCATGATGTATGCAAGAATCTTGTCTTGCTAGTCGATCTTCTGTTCATTAGGCTATTCACATGGCATCTCGGTGCCGGAATCATTTCCAGTTTTAGTAATTGTCGAGACGAGTTCAACGTCTCCTTTCGGTAGGTTTAGACTAGGTTGGTCTATACTCTCGATTGGTATTATTCGCCTTTGAATGGAATTTGTTGTGGATGCAAGAGCTGCTAAGGCGTCGGCTGAAGTGTTCTTAGATCGGGAAATCTTGTTTACTTTGAATTTCAGGTCCTTTATCAAACCCTTGACGACTTTGAGGTATGCTTCCATCCGGTCATTCGTGGGATCATAGCCTACATTCACTTGGTTGACTACCAGTTGAGAATCACAATAACATTCTACCTCAGTTGCTCCGATCTCTTTGGCCAGCCTAAACCCTGCGATCAATGCCTCATATTCTGCTTCGTTGTTGGATGCTGGAAACGCAAGTCGGAATAATTGCTCCAAGATTTCTTCTGTCGGACTTTCAAGTTGGATTCCGATTCCCGAGCCATGTTGCGACGATGATCCATTAACGTAAGTCTTCCATGTTCGAAGAACTTTGTCTGATTCTATAGGCTCCAAGGGGCCAGCTCAATTAGAAAGTCAGCCAGGACTTGAGACTTTGTACTCGTTTTTCCTTTAAACTCGATGTCGTATTCACTTAATTCGATGGCCCACTTATTCAGTCTTCAAGACTGGTTCAAACTATGTAGAATTGTTCGTAGCGAGTGATTGGTCAACAAAATGATAGTGTGAGGCTGGAAGTAAGGTTGTAACTTCCTTGCCAAGATCACTACTGCTAACGCAAGTTTCTTCGTAGTCGGATATCTGGTTTCGGCTCCATCCAAATATTTGCTTGTGTAGAAAATTGAATGCTGAGTTACTCTGTCGTGTCGAATTAGCACGCTACTCACTGCTGATATTGATACTATAATGTATAAAAACTCTCCATCTTCGGGTTTCATAAGAATTGGTGGAGTTGAAAGATACTCCTTTAACTCGGAAAAGGCATTCTCGCACTTCTCGTCCCACTTGAACTCTTTGTTTCCCCGTAACAAGTTGTAGAATGGGAGACATTTATCCGTTGAGCGTGAGATGAACCGATTTAGAGCGGGTATTCGGCCAGTTAATTCTTCGGAGAAGGTAGTTCTTGGATTGCTTTAATCTGCTTTGGGTTCGCTTTGATTCTCCTTTGAGTGACTATGTAGCCAAGAAATTCTCCCGAGGTTACTCCAAATGTGCACTTTGTCGAGTTGAGCTTCATCTGATACTCGTTTAATGTTTGAAAACATCGTGTTAGATGTTCGACGTGATCTTCTGCTTTAAGAGACTTAACTTGCGTGTCGTCAATGTAAATTTCCATTGTTTGTCCGAGTTGATCGGCAAACATTTTTGTTGACTAATCTCTGGTAAGTCGCTCCGGCATTCTTCAAGCCTACTTTATAGCAGTAAGTTCCTTGTTCTGTGATGAATGAAGTTTTCTCCATATCGTTCGAGTGCATCTGAATTTGATTATACCCTGAGAAGGTGTCCATAAATGAAATGAGTTCATTTCCGGCAGTTTCCTCGACAATTCTATCAATATTTGGCAGTGGAAAACTATCCTTTGGACAAGCTTTGTTGAGGTCAGTGAAGTCCACACATACTCGCCAGTTTCTGTTTTTCTTGGAAACGACGACTAGATTAGGTAACAATTCTGGGTATTAAACTTTGACGATTGATCTGACTTCGGTTAACTTTTTAACCTCGTCAATGACAGCCTTTGTTCTTTTTGGCCCTAGATTTCTTCATTTTTGTTTGATGGGCTTATAAGTCAGATCGACGTTCAATCTGTGGCTTGCAATCTTTGGATTGATTCCAAGCATATCTTTACCTGTCCATGCGAATGTTGCTACGTTTCATTCTAGAAGTTGGATTAACTTGTCTCGGATTGACTTACCCAGGTTGACACTAATGTTGACGCACTTGGACGGGTCTGTTAGGTCGATATTGACGAGTTTGACGCTAGATTGGTTTAGCTTTTCCGGAATGGGAGGTTCCGTCAATGCTTTGCTTTTCACAGTCGCCGTGATCATGCAGGATTTGTTCTGTAACTTCAACTCGGCGATAAAAATGTCCGAGACATCTTTTGATCTCCTCGAAGCGTGTAAACTCCTTTGCATATCAGGATCTTCACACAATGATGGTAGCTTGACGGGATTGCTTTCATCGTATGAATCCAAGGTGTCCCAAGTATCATATTATAGATTGGCGATTTATCCACTACCAAGAACTTGATCTATCTGGTAATTCCGACAACTCGGACTACTTACTTGATAGCTTCGATTGCATTTATCGTGCTTCTGTCGAATGCAGTCAGCATTCTTTCCACTGGTTTGAGTCATGCGTTTGCTAAAGCCATCTTATCTAATGTCTCCTTAAAGATTAGATCTATCGAGCTGCCTGTATCAATGAGAATCCAAGATACGTTGCAATCGTCTACTCATAATTTTATAACTAGCGGGTAATTATATAGGAAGCTTACTCCTTCAACATCCTTGGCAGTGAATGTTATTTCCGAATCGACCGGTTCTAAGCTTTCTTGGACTGGATCAAGGTTTACTGCTGTTACAACCTTCTGTTCGTACCTCTTGATTGACCTTATAGTGTCGTCACAAAATTGTAATCCTCCCATGATTACATTGACCTCCACTCTTGGGGATCTGATTCTTTGGTCTCCCCATCTTATTTTTGCCGTTTTGGTTTTTCTTTGGCAGTACCGTCTTGGTTTGCCACTTTGTAAGGTGCTTCTCGCAACTCCACTTCGCTTTTGTGCATTGAACTTTTGAGTTTCTTGTTCTGAAAGATTCAACTCTCCTTTGATAAATTTCTCGGCAAGTAGTTCTTGCAGCTGCTTGCACTTCGAAGTGGAATGACTAGTCATCTATAATTGTGATGTCTTGGCTCATGGTATTCTTTATTCGACTCCTTAGCTCCTGAGTCTCGATGAATTTTCTATGTTCTGGGGAGGATTTGCTTCTCATCTACGTAGTCTACATGCCTCGCTAACCTATAAAGGGCAACTGAGATCGTTCTGGGCCGATTTACGAAAAAGTCTCTTCTCAAGGCCTCATCCGTAACCATTCCAGTTTTTAAGGCCTCAATGGCCATGTCGTCACAGACTTTTTCTTTAGTCAGGATTTTCTTAAATCGTCCGAGATACGACTTTAGAGATTCGTCAAACCCTTGCTTCAAGGACCGCAACTCCGTTGTAGAAGTATCTTGGTTAACGAATAGGGCGTATTGCTTCATGAACAACTCGACAAGTTGATTGAAGCTCTCGATCGATCCAATTGGTAACTTGGTGAACCATACTAGGGCATCGCTGGTTAAGTTCTCGGCGAAGAGTTGGCAGTAAGTTGTGTCCTTTTAGTCGGGGCTGTAAGTTGTCTCGTTCATCATTAAGTTGAAAGCACTCATGAATTCGATCAGATCAGTAGTCCCGTCGTATGTAAGGCACCTTATTCTTGGTCCCCGATTTACCGAGACCCTTTTTAGCCTTGGCGCAAAGGGCAAGTTTCGAGCTTGAGCTAACATTCGTCCAATCTCTGGTGCCGAGCTGGTAGCTTGACGGAACTGAGACCCCATATCCTTCATCATCCTGTATACGACTACTGCGTCCATTGTAGCCGACGTTTGCTGTCCTGACGCATTTAGCGTTGTAGTCTGCCCTGGTCCCGTCATGTTGGTTGGTTGTGGACTCGATATTGCTCCAAATAGATTTCTTAGGATGCTACTTTCATTTAGACAAGACTCAATTCTATCGAATGTTTCTGAGTTTCTTTGATCGGAAGCTTTGAATTGCGTTATCATGTTGCACACCAAATTTTTGATTGAAAGTGGTTCTTAAGGTGGATCAGGGAGGGCGGCAACTTCCTGAGAGTTTTCTCGGTTCTCCTCCTGAATTTGAACAGAGTTCAAGGACGATCCGAGAGTCGGATAAGTGTTTTCATGGAGGTTAAGGTTCCTCCTTTCGGGGGAGTTAATGGTTACTTCGTCTTCCACCATCCTTTGTTTCACGTGCACTCCTTGTTCCTGTGTAAAGAATTCCTCCAATGTCTTCCCCACAGACGGCGCCAACTGTTCGAACTGGGTCTAGCACAAGGAACTAAGTCCACGATTCTGATTAAAAGAGGGAAGATTGGGCAAGGATTCTTTTAAAGCTTTGGAGAAAAAGAAGTGTATTGCGAATAGGATGATTGTCGAGTACAGTATATTTCTTAATGTCTAGTGCCAAAAAGCGGATCCCTTATTTGAAGGATCTGCTCCTCTATTTATAGACCATAGAGGTGGTTTACAAAGTCGATTGAATAAAGGAAAATATACAAATTTCTAGATAAGATCATATCTAGAAGATTTTTGCTAGATTTTCGGAAATTTTCCATGTCGGAATAGGAAAATTTCCATTTCTTCCGACTTTCTTCAAGCTTCAGTGTGCTTCTGAGAAGGAATTCTTCCGAGTTGAGACTTGCCGAGTTCGATACTTAGAATTTGGCTCATTGTTTCATGTGGACCGAAGTAGGATCTCGGATCCACCTCCAACATTGACCCGTATTCATTTAGGGTTTTAAACCCGAATTCATTTAGACTTTTAGTTTCATGTTCATTTAGATTTATAGACATTTAATTATTTAGGTTAACATGAATAATTGTTCATTCAGTAATATAAACTTGTATTTAAAAATGATTCTAATTTTAATCTTTAATATATATTTTAAAACTTAATATATTTTAATATATACATTTGAAATTTACTGTTAGCAACATTCAGTTTTTAATCTTTTTTTTATTTCATCTCATTAACAATTTTTTATTTATTAAATCTGAGATTGCATAGTTTTATCAATATTGTATATTATCTATATAATATATCTATTTGTGTTAACATTTTAAATATATATAAATAGATATTATGTGAGGATATAAAAGTAAAGAATTCTTATATAAATTATATTTATTTTATGTGTATTATAAATTATTTTGATTAAATTAAATACATAAAATTGTCTTATATAAAATATAAATGAATCTATTCAAAAAAATAAAATAAAAGTCATGTTATTTTCAAACACACAAAATCTACAGTATAAAAATTAATACACATAACTAATATAAATTATCAGAATATGAATTTTTATGCTTAGATAATAGTTTTGCTCTTGATGGTTGTAATTGCGTTGTATGATATTATGTTTTTATAGAAAAAATAACATATGAAATATTCTTATTTTTATTTTGAATTAATTTTGTGTTATTTGATTTGCATATTATATATAGGTAAATCAAAGTTAGAGGAGACGATGAATATCAGTTGGTTTACTTTTTGTTTTAGATTAGTTTCAAAAGATTGGGAGAATTTCGAAAATACCCTTTTTGAAATGCTCCTTCTCAAAAAATACCCTTTACTTTGGAAATCGGAAGAGAGAAATAGGCATGAGAGGACATTTTTTTAGAAGAGGCATGTCAAAAAGGACATTCTTCAAAATTACTCCAAAAAACAAATTTGAGTTATCCAATAGTTAAAAATTGATAATAACTAAATAGTATAATACTCAAAATTTAAGAATTTATGTTTTTAAATATATATATATATATATATATGTATTTATCAATGTATAAGGGTAGGCTTTAGGCTATGGATTGGGTCTTGTCGATCCAATGTTGACAAAAAAAAATATATATATATATATGTATATATCATTAACAATATGATATATTTAACCATTTATAATGATTATCATATTTAGATAACTTATTTATAATATGGACATTTTTTATATATTTTATAAATTTTAATATGTAAAGTGTATTTCAACTATTGTTTCAAGAGTATAAAATAATAAGCTTAATAGATTCATAACATGTTTGTATTCTAAATTGATTTGATATATTATTTTAATATATGATCTATATTCTTAACTATTAATACAATAGTTTAAAATAAGGAGGAATTTCAAAAATATCCTTTTTGACATGCTCTTTTCAAAACCTACCATTCTCTTTAGAAATTGGGAGAGATAAATAGGCATGAGGGACATTTTTTGAAAAGGAACATGTCAAAAATGGTATTTATTAAAATTCCTCTTAAAATAATGATTTTAATAAATTAATATTGGGATTGTATTATGGGTATATTTTATTTGTTATTTTAATATGCAAAGTATTTTAAATATAAACTATGTGAACTTATAATATATCAATGTGTCTATATTCTTAATAGATTAATAATGATCTGTTTGTATTCGAAATTTTGTTTGTTTTAATACATTATGTTCTTATATTTAAAATACTAAGTATATAAACAAATAAAATTTGGAGATGGATCCGAGATCCTACTTCGGTCAACGGGAAACAATAGGCCCAACACGCTAAGTGTTCAACTCAGAAAAAATATCGAAGTCTCAACTCAGATATTCTAATCAACTCGGAAGTGTGGCAAAACTTGAAGGAAGTCGGACGACACGTCATCAAACGAAGAAATTGAAAATTTCCTATTCCGACACGGAAAATTTCCGAAAATCTAGCAAAAATCCTGAAAATTGTATATTTGTAACCGCCTATATGTTCTATAAAAAGAAGAGCGGATCCTCTGAAATGGGGATCAACTTTTTGGCACACATTAAGCAATAAAGTCAACTCGTCCACCATTACATGCGTAGCACTCTTTCTCTCCAAACCTCTAGAGAATCCTTGCCCGATCTTCCCAACCTTTTATCAGAATTGCGGTTTAGTCACCATGTGCTAGACCCGGTTCAAACAGTTGGCGTCGTTTGTGGGGAAGACATTGAAGGAATTCTCAACCTGAGAGCAAAGTGGATATACGCGAAAAGAATGGTAGAGGACGAAATCACCATCAACTCGCCAGAAATGAGGGAGATTAACCTCCAAGAATACAACAATCTGCCTATTGGATCGCCTTTGAACTCTGTTCAAACTCAAGGGTAGAACCGAGAGAAATCCCGTGAGACTACTACACTCCCTGGTCCGCCTCAACGACCATCTTTGATTGAAGGTTTAGTGCGCAACATGATAGCACAATATGCGGCTTATGACCGAAGAAACTTGGAAAGACTCGATAGGATTGAGTCTCGACTAAACGGATGCAGCCTCCCGACTACACAAAACAATAGAATGGACGCATAAGTGATTGCTAGTGTCTAGAAAAATCTATTCGAAGAAGTACCAAGTCTGAACACAGCCAACGTAGTTGGACATGAGCAACTAGCAACTCAACACATGCTGGGACAGCAAGCGTCAACCACAATGGATGCATCGGTGGTATATAAGATGATGGAAGACATGAGGTCACAATTCCATCACGCTACTAGCTCAACACCGGAGATTGGAAGAATTTTAGCTCAAGCTCGGAACTCGCCTTTCGCGCCAAGGCTGAAAAGAGTCTCGGTCAAACAAGGATCAAGAGAAAGGTGTCCCTTGTACGACGGGTCAACTGATCCAATTCAATTCATGAGTGCCTTCAACGTCATGATGAACGGCAAAACCTATAATCCTGATCAAGAAGACGCAGCCTACTGCCATTTCTTTGCCGAAAACCTAACCGGTGATGCCCTAACTTGTTTTACCAAACTACCAGCAAGGTCAATAGATAATTTCAGCCAACTCGACGAACTATTTATGAAACAGTATGCACTATTCATCAATCAGGAGACCTCGACAGCCGAGTTGAGGTCTTTAAAGCAGGGATTCGACGAATCCCTCAAATTGTACCTCGGACGGTTTAAGAAGATCCTGACTAAAGTGAAAGTCAGCAACGATATGGTAATCGAAGCCCTAAGAACTGGAATGGTCACAGATGAAGCTCTACAAAGAGACTTTTTCGTAAACAGGCCAAACACTATCTCGGACGCCCTATGCAGAGCAGCGAGACATGCAGAATATGTAGAAGATAAGCAAATTCTCTCCAAAACACAAAGGACTCACTGAGACACTGGAGCTAAAGAGTCAAAGGATGAGCACCAAGAGCCGAGACATCATAACTACAAAGGGAAATTAAACTCGGCTACGGCTTTCCAAGTCGACGAGACTGGAAACTCGGCAAGAAGAAAGCCATTCAACAACACGTACAATCGGACCGAGTATTGTGCCTTTCACAACAAAACCGGTCACTCCACTTCAAGGTGCAAGCAGGTGCAGGAGTTACTCGCTAAGAAGTACAGCAAGGGAGAAGTCAAACTCTCAGAAGAAGAAGTCGAGAAGTTTAAAGCACAAAAAAAAAAGAAGCTGAGTTGCGAGAAGCAATAAGCAAAGTGGCAGGACAAAGCAACGAGGCTAAAGAGAAACCAAAACGGCAAAAACAAGATGAGGACACCGAAGAAACTGAGTCTGCAAGAGTAAACGTCCATGTAATCATGGGAGGATTGCAATTCTGAGATGACACCATACGATCGATCAAAAGGTATGCACAAAAGGTCGTAGCGGCGGTTATCTAGAACTAGACAAAGAAAGGTTTGGGACAATGAATTCGGAGGTTACATTCACGGCAAAAGATACGGAATGAGTGATCTTCCCTCACAATGACCCACTAGTTGTAAAGTTACGAGTAGCTGACTGCAATATATCTCGGATTCTCATTGACACTGGAAGTTCAGTAGATCTGATCTTCAAAGAGACATTAGACAAAATGGCACTACCAGACCTTAGGGTTAAACTAGTGGATAGAATGTTAACTGCGTTCGATGGAATTACAATCAACGCAATCGGAACTATTAAGTTGGCAATTCGAGTTGTAACATAATCCTTGGCACACCGTGGATACACGCAATGCAAGCAATCATGTCGACCTATCACCAGTGCATGAAGATCTCATCGAGGAAAGGAGTTTATACGTTGCGAGGAGACCAAAAGATGTCTCGAACTTATTTCATCGCCGAGTTGAAACTCCGCAATAAGTCTTGCATGATCACGGTGACTATAAAAGAAAAAGCATTATAGGAACCTCCTGTTTCAGAGAAGCCGGATCAGTCAAGTGTTGAACTCGTCAACATTGACCTAACAGACCCCTCCAAGTGCATAAGCATTGGGATCAACTTGAGCAAACCAATTCAGAAAAAGTTAATCCAACTTTTAAAGCAGAATGTGACGACTTTTGCATGGACCGTCAATGATATGTTTGGAATCAACCCAAAGATAGCAAGTCATAGACTGAATGTCGATCCGACGTATAGACTAATCAAGCAGAAAAGAAGAAAGCTTGGACTAGAAAAGGACTAAACTCGTAATTGACGAAGTCAAGAAATTGGCCGATGTCGGATTTATTGTCGAGGTCCAGTACCCAGATTTGTTAACTAACCATGTAGTCATTCCCAAGAAGAACGGGAAATGGCGAGTCTACGTGGATTCCACCGATCTCAACAAAGCATGTCCAAAAGATAGTTTCCCACTTCTGAACATCGACTGAATCGTCGAAGCAACGGCCGAAAACGAACTGCTTTCATTTATAGATGCATTCTCGGGATATAACCAAATCTGAATGCACCTAGAAGATATGGAAAAGACATCATTCATCACAGAACGAGGGACTTATTGCTACAGAGTAATGCCATTTGGCTTAAAAAATACGGTAGCAACCTACCAGCGCTTGGTCAACAAAATGTTTGCAGAACAACTCGGGCAAACAATGGAGGTTTACATAGACGATATCCTAGTTAAATCGTTAAAAGAAGAAGACCACGTTGACCATTTAGCGAGATGCTTCCAGACGTTGAATGAATACCAGATGAAACTTAACCCGGCAAAATGCACCTTCGGAGTAACCTCGGGAGAATTCCTGGGATACATAGTTACTCAAAGGGGGATTGAGGCTAACCCCAAGCAGATAAAGGCAATTCAAGAACTACTTTCTCTGAAGAATAAATAGGAAGTTCAATGACTAACTAGCTGAATAACAGCATTAAACCGATTCATCTCACGCTCTACGGATAAGTGTCTCTCATTATATAGCCTATTACGAGGAAACAAAGAGTTCAAGTGGGACGAAAAGTGCGAGAACGCCTTTTCCGAATTGAAAGAGTATCTATCAAATCCGCCGATTCTTGAAAAACCCAAAGATGGAGAGCCACTATACTTATACATAGCAGTCTCCCCATCGGCGGTGAGTAGTGTGCTAGTGCGAGACGACAGAGAAACTCAGCACCCAATCTTTTATACAAGCAAGTTTTTGGATGGAGCCGAGTCAAGATACCCAAATACAGAAAAACTTGCGTTAGCGGTAGTGACCTCAGCAAGACAGTTACACCCTTATTTCCAGTCACATACTATCATAGTATTGACAAATCATCCATTACGAACATTTCTGCATAGCCCAAACCAATTCGGATGGTTAACCAAGTGGGCCATCAAGTTAAGCGAATACGATATCGAATACAAGGGGAGAATGAGTGCAAAATCTCAAGTGTTAGCAGATTTCTTGATTGAATTAGCACCCGAATTAGAGCTATTTGAGTAAGAAAAGATGCTTAAAACTTGGAAGATCTACGTGGATGGATCGTCATCGCAACATGGTTCCGGAGTTGGAATCCGACTTGAGACTCCAACAGGAGAGATCTTAGAACAGTCCTTCCGACTTGCATTCCCAGCATCAAACAACAAAGCCGAATACGAAGCGGTAATCGCAAGGATCGGGTTGGCAAAAGAAGTTGGAGCCACTGAAATAGAATGCTATTGTGATTCACAACTAGTAATGAATCAGATAATGGAGGCTACGACACCAAATATGATCGAATGGAAGCGTACCTCAAAGTTGTCAAGGAGTTGATAAAGGATATCAATTTCCGAGTCAACAAAATCTCTAGATCCGAAAACACTTCAGCCAACGCCTTAGCAGCTCTAGCATCCACGACAGACCCCGTCCAAAGAAGAATCATTCCAGTGGAAAGTATTGATCGTCCAAGCATAACACTACCGAAAGGAGATGATGAACTCATATCAGCGATCACCGACAATGCAAATGATTATGATACCAAAATGCAAGACGCAGAGCAAGTGCATGAACAGAAAACTGACTGGCAAGATGAGATACTCGAGTATATCATAGATGGAAAAGCTCCAGAGGATAGATGGGCAGCACGTCGACTAAAGGCTAGATATGCACCCTACGCCCAACTCAACGGAAAATTATTTCGTCGAAGTACGAACGGAATCCTTCTAACTTGTATTCATGGCGACGAAGTCAACAAGATCATCAAAAGGATGCATGATGGAGCTGGTGGAAGCCACAACGGCGGTAGAACACTCGTACACAAAATCTGAACCCTCAGATACTATTGGCCGACAATGGCTAAGGATTGTGCACAATATGCAACAAAGTGTGATAAGTGTCAACGACATGGACATGTTATCCATGCTCCAACCGAAGAGTTAACATCGGCAATAATGCCATATCCATTTATGCGGTGGGCAATGGATATAGTCGGACCATTACCGACATCTCGGCAATAATGCTTCATGCTTATCATGACCGATTACTTTTCAAAATGGGTTGAAGCTGAATCTTACTCACATATCAAAGATAGAGATGTGGTGAAATTCGTACGGAAGAATATCATCTACCGTCATGGACTACCTTACGAGATCGTGACATACAACGGATCTCATTTTCTCTCGGCAAAATTTTCTAATTTTTGCTCTAAGTGGAACATCCGAGTAAACAAGTCCACTCCATGGAATCCACAAGGAAATGGATAAGCCGAAGCTACAAACAAGCAGATACTAGATGGTATCATGAAAAGGCTAACAAAAAAGAAAGCAAATTGGGCTGCCGAGTTGGATGGAGTACTTTGGTCACACCGAACGACACCAAGACGCCCAACAGGAAAAACTCCTTTTTCTTTATCTCATGGAATGGAAGCAATGGCTCCAGCTGAAGTGGTGATCCCAAATTTGCACCGAGAATGCTTCCCCGGAAACAAAAGCTCCAACAATGAGGCAATAGAAGAACGCCTCGTCGACTTGGAAGAAGAACGCGATGAAGCACTTCTCCGAGTTCAAAACTATAAGCAACAAGCGGCAAAATACTACAGCATGAAATGTTCAAGGACAACACTTTGCAGTAGGAGACTTGGTTCTCCGAAAAGTGTTTGAGAACACAGCATAACTTAATGCCGGAAAATTGGGCGCCAACTAGGAAGGCCCATACATCATTTGTGAAGTTGTAAAACAAGGACTATACAAGATCGCAACAATGGAATAAAAATAATATATATATATAAGCGTTACACCCTAACTTCTATAAAGACGAGTTCAGATTCTCGCAAAAATTCTCGCGTAAATATCTGAAGCCGAGTCTTAAAATCTCGTCGGGTCTTAAAATCCCATTCAAAATAGCCGAGTCTTAAAACATCGCCGAGATGAACTCTCAAAAATAATAGGGTTAAGTCGAAAACCCCACTTAAACCGAGACCAAGTTCTCGGAATTACAAATAAAGTCTTTGGCAAAGCAGAATTACTAGCATTTAAATCCAAGTCATAAAGTCTTGCCGGGTCACAAAAATCCCGCTCATATGTAGCCAAGTCTTAAAATCTTGTCAGGTCGCAAAAAATCCCACTCATATATAAGCCGAGTCCAAATCTCACCGAGTCCCTAAAATCTCGCTCAATATTAGCCGAGTCAAAAACCTCATACAAATTAAGCCGAATCTAAATCTGGCCAAGTCCCTAAAATCTCGCTCAATTTTATCCGAGTTAAAAACCTCGCATAAGTTAAACCGAGTCTAAATCTCTCCGAGTCATTAAAAATGCTCGAAAATATAAAAATCATGTCAAAATAAGACGAGTTAACTAAATTTCTGCTAAAGCCAAAAGATCTTGAGTCTTAAAACCTCATCAAGCAATCTCTGAATTCTTCAAAAAAAAAAAAAAAAGAGGAAAGCAAGAAAGTAAAAGGAACTACAGAATTTTATACATGCGGCAATGTTTTTACAAAAATCCCATTAAAGGGAAATAACATGTCTTACAAAAATAAATCAAAAAGGAAAAGACAAAAATTTTAAGCGTCGGTCTCGAGTTGCCCTGCTTCGGTATTTTCTCTCTCAATCGAGTCGTCTTCAACGGCAACCTTTAAAAGGAATAACATCTTTGTTTGAGCCATATCGGTTGAAACCCCAGATAGGAACATAGACAATTTCAAAATCCTTTATACTAACCTTTAGAGCATCCTCGGACCCAGGAGTAGCAACCTTGTTGGGATTCACCTTATACGCGAGGACCTCGTTCCAAGCCAGAGCAGCTTCCTCCAGAAGAGGAGACTCACAGAAATCGAAACTCGGCATGACCAGATCATCTGGAAGAAGAGTCTTGACAACCTCCTTGTCCACAAGAGCCTTGGTCGAAGCAAGCCCAGAAGACCCGAAGGAGATTGTATCACTATCAACCAGAGACTTCCTCTTCAACAGACGCTTCAAAAGATCATCGTAACCGCACATCTAAGCATAACTCAGGCGATTGGTCAAGCTCGCGTCAAGGTAGTCAAAACGAACTGAGATCCTCTTGAAGCACTCAGCTAAACAGACTGAAACAAAAATAAGAAACCTCATTAGCATTTCGGATGTGTGAAAGAATAAAACACTAAATCTCACCTTGGAAAGTCCCGAGTCCGTTTTGAAGAGAGGAGATTGTGGCTTTGTTCTTCTCGGTCGCCCGGAAAGCAGAGTCCCTGAAATCGGCCACTTTGAAGCATCATTAAGAGCAAAAATCTCCGTCTCGTAATTAAGAGATTTCAAGCACTCTGCCTTCAACTCAGACTTAACCCGAGCCAGATCAGTCTGAGCCACTGCCATAGTGGACTTAGCCTCAGCTACTTCTTGATGAGACTTCTCTACTTGATTTGACAGCTCATCAAAACGGCGAGAATTATTCTACAATCATAGCCTTCTCCTTCCCAAGAAGAACTGAGTTCATATGAGCCGTCGCCTAAAAATGAAAAGGAAGAAGGAAGAGGATAAGACAAGTTAAAATAAGAGCAATCAAGTCGGGTAGAATAAACCAACAAATTGAAACTATCCGAGAACATAATCTTCGCTGACTGGATATACTTTTTCCTATTGCGCATCTCGAATATAGGAGGAAGAGGCTCTATCATGTCTCTAAGAAAGTGCATTAAATCAGCTCCCTTGTCGCAGTCTTTAATTGGCGCCGATTCCTCAAAAGCATATCGGAATCTGAACTCTCCTGCCGATAGCGGCGCAGAGGCTCTCCCCTTTTTGACAAGTGGAGCCTCACCAGGGGGAAGAGGTTCTTTCCACTTAGAGGATGCCTTTTGGGCAACCTCGAGAGTGGCAGCATGACTTGGTAACATCGAACAACGTCTAATCACTTTGTCACCTAAGCGCTTAGCAAAGGGAATTCGACGAGAAATGTTACCTTTAGAGGAAGAGTCGACAACCGACTTCTTCTTTTCTGCTCTCTTCTTCAAGTTCCAAGAGATTCAAGATCTCGGACTTTAACTAGGGTTTTCGTCTTCTTCTTCTTAGAAGACGGGGAACCCTCAGAACCCTTGTTGACCTTCTCAATAAGATCATCCTTGGCCTCAGAGGCTGGAACAATAACTTCTTGAGACTCTAAGTCGATGACTTGAATCTCGAAAGAAACAAATGGCTGCATCTCGGCAGCCAAGTCCCCTTTAGGAACATAATCGGGGAGCGTGAGAGTGTCGACTTTGGCAGGGGAAGACGGGATATCCCCCAGAGCAGCATCCAAGTCACCAAAAACATTGGGCATAATGAAGTCGTCAACCCCCATTTCAAACTGCAGAACTCCTGGACGAAGATAAGACAATTAATCACCAACTTAAAACAAGTATACTCTCACAAGACATAATGAACAAGGAAATAGTTACTTACCCTTCTGGTAGCGAGAAGCGGTTTTTCTAAGAAGGTCTACCGGAGAAAGTTTAAAGTGAAGCCGAGGAACGCTAAGAAGTTTCTGAACGAGTTCCTCATGATTTGGTAATGTAGGACGATCCTCACGGGGTTTCACTGCAAAAAAAAGGCAAAGAAAGCGAAAATAAGAGCTTGAAAACAAGATAAAGTCAAAACGTCATAACACCTAGAGATCTACCAGGTGTCCTTCTCTAAGCATTAATAAACGTCAAGTCTCTATACGGGCGGGAGACGTCGATGGTACGAACAAAAAAATAACGTTTCTTCCAGTCCGTAACTTTGGAATTCGAATCATCAAAAAGCCGATTTCCAGACTTTGCTCTAACAAAGAAGGTTCCCTTAGATTTAGAACCTTTACTCTCACAAAAGTTGGTGATATCCTCAAAAAATCTAGTTGAGATATGAACTCTCGCCTCGCTACCAAGGATTAAGGCACTGACCATATTGGCAATACCAGCAACGCCGAGTTGAGTCATTGCGATCTGACGGGCGTAGCAATATCTCGGCAAGAGATCCGGAATCGGAAACCACATTTTCGCTTCCGTGAACCACCAGTCATAAATAGCAACGCACTCCGCCGGAGGATTCCAAGGGCGATCGTTGGGTCCGGGAGTCGTTATCTTAATATTCGCCATGTCGGGACACAAGGAATAGAGCTTCGATAACTTCCTTGAGTTGATAATCGATGAGCCGACATCAATCTCATCATACCAATCATCTAGATCGCTAACCGAACTATCCAAAAAATTCATGTCTACGTTATCCTGTGTCCTACTACTACTACTAGAAACCGAAGCAGAATCAGAATCAGAACTCGTGGAACTAGACTCGGATCTATCCCTCTCCATGGTGACGATATTTTATGTATATGAGAAATAAAAACCAACTCGGAAAAAAAACAAGTGGAGAGAGAAAGAAGAGAGAAGTTACCTCGATAAATCTAGGATGAAAGTAAAAAGTAATGAAAATGAAGCGGTATTTATAGGGGAAAGATGGAAGTCGAATCGGCGCGGAGAAAAGGCTCACAGAAAACCTAGGAAACCGCTCAAGTAACACAATCGTAGACTGACACGTAGACTGAAGGTTCCAGAAACAGGTAACTTTCCGACTCAGAAATTCTGACTAATTTTCCGAGTCTGGGAGGGGACAATTGTTGGAGGTGGATCCGAGATCCTACTTCGGTCCACGGGAAACAATACGCCCAACACACTAAGTGTTCAACTCGGAAATAATATCGAAGTCTCAACTCGGATATTCTAATCAACTCGGAAGAATTCCTTCTCGGAAGGAAGTCGGACGACACATCATCAAACGAAGAAATGGAAATTTTCCTATTCCGACATGGAAAATTTNAAACTTGAAGGAAGTCGGACGACACATCATCAAACGAAGAAATGGAAATTTTCCTATTCCGACATGGAAAATTTCCGAAAATCTAGCTAGAATCTTCTAGATAAGATTAAATCCTGAAAATTGTATATTTTCCTTTATTCAATCTACTTTGTAACTGCCTCTATGTTCTATAAATAGAGGAGCGGATCCTCCAAAAAAGGGATCAGCTTTTTCACACACATTAAGTAATAAAGTCAACTCGTCCACCATTCCTTGCGTAGCACTCGTTCTCTCCAAATCTCTAAAGAATCTTAGCCCGTTCTTCCCAACCTTTTATCAGAATTGTGGTTTAGTCACCTTGTGCTAGACCCGGTTCGAACAATGATGTGATCTAAATACGTGTGAACAAATTTTGTTTTATTTTGTTATATTTCTAAATATTTTTAGTATTAGTAGTGATTATTAAGAGTAATTATTAATATTATGTGACTATAAGAGATGTATATTACATAAATTAAATCAATCTACGTTCATATTATGTTTTTTTTTTGGAATTTAAAGTTTAAAAATAAGTAACTAATTAATTAATTAAAATATTATATAATGAAATATATCAAAAATATTATGTAATTTGATTACAATTTTTTTTTTTGGTGGGAAATCACAATTTTATTTAATTATAATGTCTTCCTCATAACAAAATTGTTACAATAATTCTTAAACTAGACTAATATATCATGATATTTAAGTTAATGGTACGTTTTATTATATGTTTTATAATAATAATAGTTAGCTAATGAATATTATCAAATCTAACTGGTTATATATTCATTCCAAAATAAACGAAAACTATTGAACCAATTTAAATATTCAAATCTATTAAAGTTCTAATTATAACCAAATTAATCGGTATTTCTTTAAATCAAATCTTAATTAGTTATAAATTCCCTTTTTAACTTAAAAAATAAAATTTTAGTTGATTAAATATTTCTTTTTTCAACAAATGAAAATAAAATCTTAATTGGTTAGAAATTTCTTTTAAAACCAACAAAAATCAAATCTTAATTGGTTAAAGTTTCTTTTTTTAACAAACAAAATTCAAATCTCCATTGGTTAGAGATTCCTTTTAAAACCAACGAAAATCAAATTTTAATTGGTTAAAGTTTCACTTTTAATTGTATCCTTTTATTGAAATCAAATTAAAACAAATATTTAGTTTTTTTTTTAATAATCTGATCTAAACAAAGAGACAAATTAATTAGTTAAAACAAATCGACCAATCAAAACAAATCAAGGGATTTAAAATCTCTATTATATTATTAAAAGCTACGATTTTATTATAATAGAGATATTATAATTATGAAATATCAAATTTCATCTCTATTATTTTTTATTTAATTTTCTCATATATAATGTAATTCAAATATGTTGGATGTGGATCTGAAATCCTCCTTCGGTCCACGGATAATAATTTATGAACTAAGTCCTAAACTTGGCAAGACGATTGAGAAGTCATCTCCGTCACATATGGTCAACTCGGAAGGGTTTCCTTCTTGGCGATCTGATAGACGAAGGGGAACTCAGACTACACGTCAGCTATTCAGAAAATGGAAATAGTCCTATTTTGGTTTAGAATATTTCTAGGACACGTCAACAACAAGAAAAATAAAAATTTTCCTAATTCAAAAAGGAAAATTTCTGAAAATCTTGCGAGGATCTCTTAGATAGCATCGGATCAAACTAAAATGTTATATTTCTTATTTCCAAATCAGTTATAACCGCCTCTATGCTTTATAGATAGAGATGGAGGTCACCTCAAAGGACCAAGTTTTCACAATTTACCGACAAGGAATACAAAACAACTTGACATTCATATTCTCTGTGTAATCTCCTTACTCTTTGAATTGATCGGAGTCATTACCCGTTTTTCCTCTAATACCCGAGTTGGATTTAGAACTTTTGTGCTAAATCGTGCTCGAACATAATATTTTTTCAGTTTTGCTTATATAAATTAACTTTATTTTATAATTACATAATACTTCATTTTGAATTTCTTTTTTTTTTGCTATTTAGTTTTAAAAAAAAACTTTTTACAGTTTCTTGAAAATAATTTTAATCATGTTTTAATATTACAAATTTTTTTAAAATATATCAAAAAAAATTAGAAAAGATGTTTTTTCACTTTTCAGTCGTAGTCCTCAGCTTACAGTTTTGAAATCTCACTTTTTCAGGTACATTGCTTTTTTAAAGTTTACCCAATCATGGCTTAAGGGGATGTTATTCAATAGTGTTCAATGGATTTTAATAGATTTCAATATACTGATTTTTAATGGATTTGAATAGTTTTTGATGGACTTTGACTATTTACGTGAGATTTAAATTCCATTATTAATGGATTTTGGTTTGTATTTGCTTGTATTTGAAAATCATCTTAAAATCAAAACAGTTACCAAAAGATCCCTAATTCCCTTTGATTGAAGACTTCGAACAAAAATGCCTAATTTTTCCAAAATCTCCAATTCTTTGTTAACTTTGAAAAACACTCTCGATTCTTTAATTAATGATAGATAGAATTCGAGATCTCAGATAAGTGGTTTCAAGACAGAGCACTCACTTTCCTCTTTCAAAGCTTCGACGAGTTCCTAACATTTTTTGATGAATTAAACTCACGAATTCATAAAAGGGAAAAAGTTTAGGATGAAAACTCAAAATGGAAGAGATCAAAGACCAAATTCTCTAAAATAATTATCATGAGAATGATACAACGATGGATTTGAAAATACCCATAAAATAGATCTGATTTGTTTGGAACGTAAAAGGAAGAGAGAATCCACTAAAATCCATTGTGAATACAATCCTCTGAATTCTGAATCCTTTTTGAATAACACACGACTGTATTGCACTTTGAAATACATAACGTAAATCTATAACCAATAACACAAGATTGTGTTATACTTTAAAATACGTTACTTAAATCCATAACCAATAACACAGGATTGTTTTGTACTTTGAAATACCTCATTCAAATCCATAATCAGTAACACAGAATTTTGCTCTGATTTTAAAATCCACCTAAGTCCATTAAAAGACAATATTGGAAAACACGGTTTGTCAAATTTGTTAACACGTGTGCGCGAACTTATTGGGCCATTCTGATTTGCAAACGGTTACGTACACCAATCTACTCAAGTACTCATCCAATCCGTTTTTAAAAATCTTTACTCATATTAAAGGCCAAACTACACCTAACCAATAGCAAATATACTGGCCAGAAGAAAAAAAGAGTGAACTTGAGAATTTATTTATTTTATTTTGATGTGATAAGGGAAATACTGAAATTTATATATATATATATATATTGGTTTTGACTGAAATTCATAATGTGTGAAAGCAAGTCAATTAATCATGTTTTTAAGGTGTGACTGAGGTTCATAGGTTACTCAATCTTTTCGAAGGAACCTAAAATTTGACCATCAATCCATAAACTTTTGGGTTTATAAATTTTGGTGGGTTCACACTACCTTTTTTACACTTAGAAATTATATAAATTTGCAAGAAAATTGTCTTTTTTAATATTATTTTATTTAAAAATAACTCTACTAGTCTACTACAAACTTTTTTTTTATGATAAGTTCATAACAAATAAATGAATTTTATTTTTATTTTGCAAGTTTACCTTCATTCTATTGTATAAAAAATTTATAATGGTCAACAGTAAGTATAATTGTAAGGAAGACCTTAAATCCTAACCTAAATTGCATAATAAATCCTCAAAATCACTTAACTCTCAGAAGTTATATACAAAAACTAACTGATCATGATAGTGCGATCTATAAAACTAATTAATGTGTACGTATAAAGTAAAATACTTACCAAAATCCATTTAATCTCATACTAGAATCTTATCCACCTTACAGAAAGAATCTGTGTTGTTCCTTTGACAGAAGTTTATTATGGTCGACAAATTTGTTTGTAAGAAGTTAGTTAATTAAAAGAAGAATAAAAGATTTACGTATTGAATAAAGACTGAGTGCAGTCCTTTTTTCTATTGGACAAAAAAAGATAAAAACAATTGGTAAATTTGTTGCGAATATTTGAATGATTTAATAGAAGAAAAAAGACACGTGCGTGATACAATTGAACACGTGAGTTTGTTTAATTGGCGGTGTGAAGTTTCAGCAAGTGGAAATGGGTTTGAAGCATAAAACCGCAACTTGATGTATGTCACTTTAATATATAAATAATGCATTGTGCAGAGCACATTTTATAACTTATATATTAAAGTGAAATACATTTTTATTTTTAATATGTTATAAACTTTAAGATAAAAATTAATTTATAGTTTATAATAACCCTTAAAAGTAGGATTAATTTAGATTTTGTTACAGATTTTATACAACAATTCAAAATTTTAAAATTGTTTCATTGAAAAAACTCTAAAAAGTTAAAGTTTAATAAAAAAATATATCGGTTATTGATTCGGTTTCGGTAAGGGTTTGGAATTAATGTTCCAAATTCTGGTATTTTGTCGGGTTTGATTTATCTGATTCGGTATTTTCTAATTCTGTCGGGTTTGGTCCATCTAATTTAGTTCAATATAGATCGAGATCGGGATCAGATATTTTATATTAAAATTCAAAAAAAATAATAAAGATACTCTAAAAAGCAAAAAATTTGGTTCTTAGTTTGGTTTCGGTTTTAGTTCGGAATCAATACATAGATTTAGAACTTATTTGAGTATATTATCGGATTCTGGTTCCTCTAATTTAGATCGATTTCAGTTCAAGTTTTGGGCCTCTAAAACAAAATATTCGAAAATAATATTTTAAAATATCAACACGGGTCTAACAAGCTAAATAAATATGATTTAAAAATCTTATCAAAACAATCAAATCCCGCGTTAACGCGGGTATAATCCTAGTTATTATTTTATTATAAGATAATTTTTTTAATTTTGTAATTTTGATAAATAAGAAGATAAACAAACTAGAGTCAATTGATCATAAATGTTACAATAAAATCAAAAAGCAATTTTGATCATATGAAAGTTACACGTTAGATTAAGTTAGATTATTTTCATTCCGATCAAAAATTTTATATTAATTTTATATTAGTTTAGGAGGAGAACTATTATCGAATGGTGACATGTAATAATTATTTTTATAGGGACTATATAAAATATTTAATTCTAGCTAATAAAAATATGTTTTTGTTTTATTTTAAAATATTTAATTATTTTAATTACAATTATCTTTTGTGTTTTACTCTTTTACTATAAATTACAAGATTTCAATAAATTACAAGATTTCAAATAATGACCTCATTATAGCACTATATATGAGTATGAGCTTTAATAATTAAAATATTTATATATAATATTTACACTTTTCAACAAAAGAAGAAAATACATAAATGTTAGTTATATATTGTATGTTTTAACTAAATAAAAGATTATATATTTAATCTTATAAGAATTTATATTTTATCATTTTAAGTTTTTAATGGAAACTAATCAAAATATTTATAGAATTGCAATATTGTTGGAGGTGGATCTGAAATCCTGCTTCGGTCTACGGGAAATAATGGACAAAATGCTAAGTATTGAACTCGGCAAGAATATCGAAGTCTCAACTCGGATATTCTTATCAACTCGGAAGAATTCCTTCTCGGAAGCATACTAAACTTGAAAGAAGTTGGACGACACGTCAGCAAGCAAAGAAATGGAAATTTTTCTATTCCGACATGGAAAATTTCCGAAAATCTAGCAAGAATCTTCTAGATACGATCTTATCTAGAAATTTGTATATTTTCCTTTATTCAATCTACTTTGTAACCGCCTCTATGATCTATAAATAGAGGAGCGGATCCTTCAAAAATAGGATCAGCTTTTTGACACACACATTAAGCTAATAGACTCTACTCAGAAATCATCGTGTTCTTTGCAATACACTTATTCTTTTCAAAGCTCTTAAGAATCCTTGCCCAATCTTCCCTCTCTTTTATCAGAATTTCAGATTTAGCTCTTTATGCTAGACCCGGTTCGAACAGTTGGCGCCGTCTGTGGGGACGACATCGAAAGAATTCTTTACATAGGAGCAAGGAGTGCACGCAAAAAGAAGGATGGTTGAAGACAAAGTAACCATCACCTCACTAGAGAGGAGGGACCTTAACCTCCAAGAAAACACTGATCCAACTCTCGAATAATCTTTGAACTCTTTTCAAACTCAGGAGGAGAATCGAGAGGACTCTCGAGAAGTTGCTGTCCTCCCCGGTCAGCCTCAAGGACCACATTCGATCGAAAATCCGGTGCGTAACATGATAGCACAATATGAGGCTTCTGATCAAAGAAACTCGGAGAGATTCGACAGAATTGAGTCTCAACTAAACGAGAGTAGCCTCCCATCTACGCAAAACAACATGCTGGATGGAGAAGTATTTGTTAGCGTCCAGAGAAACCTGTTTGGAGTAGTGCCGAGTCCATAACCAACCAACATGACGGGACTAGGGCAGTCTACAACTCAGAACGCATTAGGACAACAAGCGTCGACTACAAAAGATACGGCAATCGTATACAGAATGATGGAGGACACGAGGTCTCAATTCCATCAAGCTACCAGCTTGGCACCGGAGATTGGGCAAATCTTAGCTCAAACTTGAAACTCGCCTTTCGCGCCAAGACTAAAAAGGGTCTCACTTACCGAAGACTAATAATAAGGTGTCCTTCGTATGACATGACCACTGATCCGATCGAATTCATGAGCGCTTTCAATATCATGATGAACAGGACAACTTACAATCCTGACCAAGAGAATGCGACTTACTGTCAACTCTTCGCCGAGAGCCTAACCGGTGATGCCCTGGTATGGTTCACCAAGTTACCAACTGGGTCGATCGAGAGCTTCAATCAACTTGTTGAGTTGTTCATGAAACAATACACTCTATTCATCAACCAAGACACCTCTACAATGGAGTTATGGTCTTTGAAACAAAGGTTTGACAAAACCCTAAAGTCGTATCTTGGACTATTTAGGAAAATTCTGACTAAAGCAAAAGTCAGTGACGACATGGCTATCGAGGCTCTAAGGACAATGGTTACAGATGAGGCCTTAAGAAGAGATCTTTTTGTAAACCAGCCAAGTACGATCTCGGATGCCCTTTGTAGAACAACAAGGCATGCTGACTACATGGAGGAGAAAGCAAATCCTCACCAAAACTCAGAAAATTCATCGAGACTCAGGAGTTAAGGAGTCGAAAGAAGAATATCACGAGCTGAGACAACATAATTATAGAGTAAAAGCGGTCTCAGCGACAGCTTTTCAAGTCGGTGAAACTAAAAGCCCAGCTCGTAAGAAGCCATTTAACAACACTTACAACCGAAGTGAATATTGTGCTTTCCATAATAGAACGGCCATTCCACTTTGAAGTGAAAACAACTGCAAGAACTACTTGCCGAGAAGTTCAACAAAGGAGAGTTGAATCTCTCAGAAAAAGAGACTCAAAAGTTCAAAGCACAAAAATGAAAAGCAGCCGAGTTGCGAGAAGCAGCTTACAAAGCGGCAAACCAAGCCAGTAATGCCAAAGAAAAACCAAAACGGCAAAAATAGGACGGGGAAACCAAAGAATCAAGATCCCCAAGAGTGGAAGTCAATGTAATCATGGGAGGATTACAATTTTGTGACGACACTATAAGATCGATCAAGAAATACAAGCGGAAGGTTGTAGCAGCAGTCAACCTTCATCCAGTCGAAGAAAGCTTGGGAACGATTGATTTGGAAGTTACATTCACCTCCAAGGATGTCGAAGGAGTAAGCTTCCCATATAACGACTCACTAGTCGTAAAATTACGAGTAGCCGACTGTGACGTATCTCAGATTCTCATCGATACAGGCAGCTCGGTAGATTTATTATTCAAGGAGACGTTGGATATAATGGCCTTACTAAACGCACAACTCAAACTAGTGGAAAGAACACTGACTGCGTTCGACGTAAGTATGATAAATGCTATCATAACTATCAAGTTAGCAATCCGAGTTACCGGAATTACAAGATGGATCAAGTTCTTGGTGGTAGATAAACCACCAATCTATAATATAATCCATAGAACACCACGATGAAAGCGATCCTGTCAAGCTACCATTAGTGTGTGAAGATACCAACAAGTGAAGGAGTTTACACGCTTCAAGGAGATCAAAAGATTTCTCTGACTTGTTTTATTACCGAGTTAAAATTACAAAACAAGTCCTGCATGATGACGACAACTGTTAGAGGCAAAGCATTGTCGGAACCTCCCGTTCCAGAGAAGCCAGATCAATCTAGCGTCGAACTCGTCAATATCGACCTAACAGACTCATCTCAATTCGTCAGCATTGAGGTCAACTTGAGTACGCTAATTCGAGACAAGTTGATCCAACTTCTGGAACAGAACGTAACGATATTCACATGGATAGTCAAAGATATGCCTGGAATCAATCCGCAAATCGCGAGCCATAAATTGAATATCGATCTGACTTACAAGCCCATCAAGCAGAAACGAAGAAAGCTAGGGCCAGAAAGGACAAAGGCTGTAATTGACGAGGTCAAAAAGCTTACTGATGCCAGGTCAATCGTCGAAGTTCAATATCTGGAATGGTTAGCCAATCCGGTAGTCGTTCCCAAGAACAACGGGAAGTGGCGAGTCTGTGTGTACTTCACCGACCTCTACAAAGTTTGTCCAAAGGATAGTTTCCCATTGCCAAATATCGACAGAATTGTCGAAGAAAATTCGGATGGACACCTTCTCGGGATATAATCAAATTCGGATGCATCCGGATGACATGGAGAAAACTTTGTTATTACATATCGAGGAACTTATTGCTATAAAGTAATGTCATTCAGTTTGAAGAATGCCGGAGTGACTTACCAGCGATTGGTCAATAAGATGTTTGCCGACCAACTCGGAAAAATAATGGAAGTTTACATAGACGACATGCTAGTCAAGTCTCTGAAAGCAGAAGATCACGTCGACCACTTAGCGTGTTGCTTTCAAACTTTAAACGAGTATCAAATAAAGCTTAATTTGGCAAAGTGCACTTTCGAAGTAATCTCGGGATAATTTCTCGGTTACATAGTTACTCAAAGGGGAATCGAAGCAAACCCCAAACAAATTAAGACAATCCAAGAGCTACCTTCTATAACAAACAAATGAGAAGTTCAAAGGCTAGCCAGCCTAATAACCGCCCTAAACTAATTCATCCTGCGCTCAACGAATAAGTGTCTTCCATTCTATAACTTGTTGCAAGGAAATAAAGAATTCAAGAAGGATGAGGAGTGCGAAAATGTTTTTTCCGAGTTAAAGGAGTATCTTTCGACTCCGCCAATTCTTGTGAAACCTGAAGACGGAGAACCACTACACTTATGCAGTATCAGCGTCAACAGTAAGTATCGTGTTAGTTCGAGTTGATAGAGGAACTCATCACCCAATTTTCTACACAAGCAAGTCTTTAGACGGATCGGAGTCCAAATACCCGACTACGAAGAAACTTGCGCTACCAGTAGTAACCTCGACAAGGAAGTAGTTGGACCTTACTTCCAGTCTCACACCATCATAATGTAATAAACCACCCGCTACAGACAATACTACATAATCCAAACCAATCCAAAAGATTGACTAAGTGGGCTATCGAGTTGAGTGAGTACGATATCGAGTTTAAGGGAAGAACAAGCGCAAATTCTCAAGTATTAGATGATTTTTTAATTGAACTGGCCCCCGACTTGGAACCTTTAGAGTCGGAGAAAGTTCTTCGAACTTGGAAGATCTACGTTGATGGATCATCATCACAACACGGCTCAAGAGTCGGAATCCGACTTGAGAGCCCAACAGGAGAAACCTTGGATCAATCGTTCTAACTCACGTTTCCAGTGTCCAACAACGAGGCAGAATACGAAGCATTGATCGCAGGGATCAAATTGGCTAAAGAGATCGGAATAACCGAAGTCGAATGTTATTGCAATTCCCAACTAGTAGTCAACCAAGTGAACGGAGGCCATGATACAAAGAACGATCGGATGGAAGTATACCTCAAAGTCGTCAAAGAAGTGACAAAGGATCTGAAATTCAAAGTAAACAAAATTTCTTAGTTTGAGAACACTTCAGCTGACGCCTTAACAGCTCTTGCATCCATGAGAGATCCCGTTCAAATGCGAATAATACTAGTTGAAAGTATAGACCGACCGAATATAAGCTTACCGAAAGGAGACGTTGAACTCGTCTTGGCGATTACCGATACTCCACATGACTCCGACACCGAGATGCCAGATTTTGAGCAGTCCAGCTAACAAAAGATCGATTGGTGAGACGAGATCCTTGCATACATTGTGGATGGAGAAATGCCAGAGGACAGATGGGCAGCTCGCCGACTCAAGGTGTGCATTCTATAGCCAAATCGATGGAAAGTTTTATCGACGAAGCACAAACGGAATCCTCCTTACTTGCATCCACGGTGACAAAACCAACAAAGTCAATAAGAGGACAAATAATGGAGCCAGTTGAAATCACAACGATGGAAGATCACTTGTGCACAAAATCCAAACTCTCGGGTACTATTGGTCGACAATGGCTAAGGATTGTGCGTAATACGCAACCAAGTGTGACAGATGTCAACGACATGGGCACATCATCCACGCCCGAACTGAAGAGCTAACTTCAGCAATTATGCTATATCCATTTATACGATGGGCAATGGATATAGTCGGACTATTGCCGTCATCATGGCAAAAGTACTTCATGTTTGTCATGACAGATTATTTCTCAAAGTGGGTTGAGGCAGAGGCTTATTCTCACATCAAAAACAGATACATAGTCAAGTTTGTGTGGATGAACATCATCTGCTGACATGAGCTACCTTACAAGATTATGAAGACAACGGATCTCAATATATCCCGGCAAAGTTCACTAACTTTTGTTCTAGATGGATCATCCGAGTAAGCAAATATACTCCAAGAAACCCACAAGGAAACGGACAAGCAGAGGCGACGAAAAGTGGTTGAGAACACGGATGAACTCAACGCGGGTAAACTCGACGACAACTGGAAGAGCCATATATCATCTGTGAAGTCGTAAAACTAGGAGTCTACAAGATCGCAACATAAAGGAGAGATGATTCCACGAAGTTGGAACTCCATCAACTTGAAGTGATATTACTATTGAAGACACGCCAACTCGGTGACTTAGATGCATTACTTGATGCATCCTCATATACTTAATTATGTAATAAGAACTACATCTTGGCTTGAACCTTGCAGGGTACGTAGGTAGCCTTCGGGTGCAGGTAAAACTAAATAAAAGTTGTATAAGTTCCCATTTCGGGTTCGGCAAAAAAAAAAAAAAAAGGGGTCATCTTATTAGAATCCGAGTCTTAGATTCTCGCCGAGTTAAAGACTCGCCAAAAAATTCTATAAAGTCTTTGGCAAAAGCAGAAATATTTTCATTTAAAGTCGAGTTTTAAATCTCGCTGAGTCCTTAAAATCTTGCTGGTATTTAAGCTTGAGTCTTAAACCTCGCATAATTAAAGCCAAGTCATTAAAATCTCGCCGAGTCCCTAAAGTCTCGCTCGTATCTAAGCCGAGTCCAAAATCTCGCCGAGTCCTTAAAATCTCACTCGTATGTAGCCGAGTCTAAACCTCGCCAAGTCCCTAAAATCTTGCTCGTATTTGGCAGAGTCAAAAACCTCGCACAAACTAAGCCGTGTCTAAATCTCGCCGAGTTTTAAAATTTTGCTCGAAAACATAAACCTCACACGGATATAAGCCGAGTCAACTAAACTCTGCCAAAGCCAAAGATCCTAATCATAACTAATTGAGTCCTACAACCTCATTGAGTGAAACTTCGAAATTTTCCAAAAACAGAAGAGGGAGAGAATAACAAAATATCATACATTCAACAGTTAAAGGCAATGTTTTTACAAATCTCCCATAAAAGGAAAAGAATATATTCTTACAAAAGAAAAAGAAAAAAAATAAGAAGAAAAACTAAGCGCCAGTCTCGGTCCGCTCTGCTTCGGCGTTATCCTGCTCAACCGAGTTGTCCTTGTCAGCTACATTTGAAAAAAATAATATCTTTGTTGAGCCATACCAGTCGATACCCCGAATTGGAACATAGACAATTATGAAATCCTTTATATTAACCTTTGGGCAATCCCCAGTCCCAGGATCAACCACCTAGTTCGGGTCCGCCTTGAACGCAAGCACCTCATTCCAAGCCAGAGCAGCTTCCTCTAGAATGGAAGACTCGCAAAACTCTAAAGACGGCATGATTAAGTCATCTAGATGAAAAGTCCTGGCAACCTCCTTGTCAACGATCGCCTTAGTATTTACGAGACCAAAAGCCCCAAACGAGATGATCTCAGGGTCAACAGGTTCTTTTTCTTCAGCAAGCGCTGCAAGAGATGGTCATATCCACACATCTGAGTATAACCCAGGCAAGCGATCAAGCTTGAATCAAGGAAGTTGAAGCGATCCAAGATCCTTTTGAGGTGTTCAACCAAGGAACCTGAAACAAAATTTGTCAGCACCTCAAACATATGAACGGTTGAAAATACTTAGCCTTACCTTTAAAGGTGCCTATGCCATCCTGGAGAGAAGAGATCGTGACTTTTTGCTTCTCTGTCGCCCAGAAATCAATGTCTCAAAACTCAGTATCAGACTTTGAATCGTCCTTATGAGTGGAAATCTCCTTTTAGTAATTAAGAGATTTTAAGCGCTCCACCTCTAACTCGGATGTGACTCAAGTTAGATCAGTCTGAACCGCCGCCAAAGAAGATATAGCCTCCGCTACCTCCTGATGAGATTTCTCTAGTTTCTTGGATATCTCATTAAGCCGGCGGGCATTCTCAGCCTCAGCAATCATAGCCTTCTCATTCCCAAAGAGAACCCAGTTCATTTGGGCAATCATCAAAAAAAAAAAGAAAGCAAAAGCAAGAAAGTCAAAAGTAAGCCAAGTCAGATAAGACAAAATTAGGTACTAAAGACTAACTGAGAATGTTGACTTCGCCACCTCAATGTACTTGCGAAGTAGGAAGGGCACCTCCTGTTGTTGAGCATCTCGGAGACAGGAGGAAGGACATCAATAGTATCCCTAAGGAAATGCATCAAGTCAGCCACCTCCATCTCATAGTCCTTGATCGAGGCCATCTCTTCGAAGGCATTCTTGAATCGAAAGTCCCCAGAAGCTTTGCTTTTCTTGTTGGAAGGGACTTCGGCAAGAGGAAGAGGCTCCTTACGTTTGGTTGTTGCCTTCCAAACAACCTAAAGAGTGGCAACACGACCTGGTATCACCAAATATTATCTAATCACCTTGTCACCTAAACGCTTAGCAAAAGGGATTTCGCGAGAAATGTTACCTTTAACGGTGGAGTCGACAGCCGACTTCTTCTTCTCGGTCTTTTTCTTCAGACCTAAGGAACCAGATGGAGACATAGGGGATTCTAGATCCCGAGCTTTAACTAGGGTTTTTGTCTTCTTCTTCTTGGAAGACGGGGAACCCATGGAACCCTTATTGACCTTCTCAGAAAGGTCAGCCTTCGCCTCTGGGGCCAAAATATCAACTTCTTGATGCTCCAAATCAATAATAGGAGCCTTGGAAACTTCATTTGGCTGCACCGCGACAGCTGAGTCCTCTTTGAGGATGGAGTCTATAGGCGGGAGAGTACTGACCTCAGCAGGGAAGTCAGGATGTCTCTAAGGATAATGTCCAGACCACCAAAGACATTGGGCATAGCAAAGTTGTCAACCCCCATGTCGGCTTGCAGAACTCCTGAAAGAATGAACGCCAATCGGACATTAATTTAAGACTACAAATGCCTATTTTGTGAATAGAATAAACAACAATTTACCCCTTGGATAGCGAGAAGCACTTCTCTTGAGAAGATTGTCCGGCAGAAATTTTCAATTAAGCCGAGGAACACTGGAAAGTTTATTAAACAGTTCGTGGTGGTTGGTAAGATGAGGGCGAATAGCTGCAGACAGATGCTTAACTACAAAACAAAAGAGATAAATATAAATATCCGGAAAGCAAGTAATAGCAAAGCATCATCACACCTAGAAATCTACTAGGTGTCCTGGCCCAAGAAGTACGAAACTCCAGAGGTCTCCACGGACGAAAACATCTTCAGGACGAACAAAAAAGTATCGATTGTTCCAATCTGTAACTTTAGAATTCGGCTCATCAAAAAGCTGAAGGCCAGTTTTAGCCTTGGCAAAGAATGTCCCTTTCGAGGCCTTGACTTCACAAACATTAGTCATATCCTTGAATAACCGTGTTGAAACATCAACTCCCGCCTCACTGCCGAGAATCAAAACTCCCACGATATTAGCGACTCCAGAAACTCCAAGCTGAGTCATCGCGATCCTCCGAGCATAGCAATACCTGGGGAGGAGATCTAGGATCAGAAACCACACCTTGGATTCCGTAAACCACCAATCATAGATAGCAACATAGCCTTCCGGAAGAGTCCAAGGTCAGGTGTTTAAATCAAGAAGTTTAATGTCGAAATTCCCCATCTCGGGACACGAAGCATAGAGTTTCTCTAATCTCCTCGAATTGATAGTCGATGACCCAATATCGAGTTCATCGTACCAATCATCTAAATCACTAACCGGACTGTTTGAGAAATACATATCTACGTTTTTCTGAGTCTTACTACTACTAGATGTTGAAGAAGAATCGGAGTCGGAGTCAGAATTTTTAGAACTAGACTCTGATCTATCCCTTTCCATGATGATAGTTTATAAAAGAAGAAATAAAGCAACTCAAAAATTAAAAGTAGAGAGAGAAAGAAGAGAGAGAAGTTACCTCGTTAATCTCGGATGAAAGTAAAAAATAAAGAAATTGGACTGGTATTTATAGAAAAGTAGCGGAAGTTGAATCGGCGCGAAATGATGACTCGTGGAAAACCTAGGCGACCGCTTAAGTAACCCAATCACGGAATGACACATGGACCAAAGATTCTAGAAGCAGAGAAACTTCCCGACTCGGAAACTCGGCTACAATTTTTCGAGTACGGGGGGATAATTGTTGGAGGTGGATCCGAGATCCTACTTCGGTCCACGGGAAACAATGGACAAAATGCTAAGTATTGAACTCGGCAAGAATATCGAAGTTTCAACTCGGATATTCTTATCAACTCGGAAGAATTCTTTCTCGGAAGCATGCTAAGCTCGAAGGAAGTCAGACGACACGTCAGCAAGCAAAGAAATGGAAATTATCCTATTCCGACATGGAAATTTTCCTATAGCAAGAATCTTCTAGATGCGATCTTATCTAGAAATTTGTATATTTTCCTTTATTCAATCTACTTTGTAACCGCCGCTATGATCTATAAATAGATGAGTGTATCCTTCAAAAAGAGGATCAACTTTTTGACACACACATTAAGTTAATAGACTCTACTCGGCAATCATCTTGTTCTTTGCAATACGCTTCTTCTCTTAAAAGCTTTCAAGAATCCTTATCCAATCTTCCCTTTCTTTTATCAGAATTCGGATTTACCTCTTTGTGCTAGACCCGATTCGAACAAATATAATTTTTTTTTTAGTTTTGTAGTTTATGTTTTTATAATTAAACTAAATCTTATTAAGTTTATACCATATTTTTAATATTTTGTTGTATTTAGTTTTTATATTAATTCTCTTACTTTCTATTATTTAAATATATAATTTGGTTAAAATAATTACTTACATAATTAAATAATAATATGAGTGACATAATTTACCATATAAAATTAGTGTAGTTAATCAAACATATATATATATTAAGATAATATAAAGTAAGATAATCAAATTAAATAATAAAGAAAAAAAAAAAAAAAAGGTGCAGATGGGGCGTTCATATACTAATATGGTGCCGATAGGTATGTGTCCTTGTTTTCCCTTTTTTTTAATCTGCAGCAGATCAATCTATTATTTTATTCTTATTTTGTTCTGTATTTAATAAGTATTATAAATAGGTGAATGGAGACTTTTAAAGCAGATCACCCAATATGCAGAAAATGTGCATTTATCCTCGAAAACATTTAGACCCATAGAACCAAAAGATTTAAAACATAAAGAAGGAAAAGATTGAGCATCTCAGAAAAGCCAAGTCGATCCCGACAATCAAAACCTCCACAAAGACAAACTGAACCGAATATGGACGGCAAAATATCCTATAATAAATAGAGAAGTTGGTAGAAGGGTCTCACAATAGAGAAACAAAACTTCTACATTGGTAGAAGGGTCTCACATTACATATCAGAAAAGTTGATACCACTCGACCTAGAGGATACCTAAACAAAAATCAATGGAAGATTAGATTTTGGTTAAAGTCTTTGAGTCGAGATACGGGGTGCAAATGGTAACAACTATATTTGCTGAATGTGAAATTTGGATGAATTTAGTTTATTTTTTCTAGTAGAATCTAGCTGAAATAGTTAAATTTGAATAGTAATTAAACAAATTACATAATTTAATATATAAGTTTAAAAAGTAATTTAACGTAATAAATAATATTTCTTATAGAAATTAAAAAAAAATTCCAAATCAAAATTTCTATTACTGAGTGGTGCATCTACCACAAAACATATTCAATTACAAACGGATGATCTAGCGATCAACAAAACAGTAGCCTGATACAAGGGCTAGCAGATAGTAGACACCATTATAGATTAAAGAGAAGATAACAAGACATAGAGGGGATAACAAATAATATAGGATATTAAGGACTGGTTAAATGCTTTTCGATTGATTCATGGTTGAGGATGTATCTGGATCTTTACTCTTCTTCCTTTTAGCTGCTGCAAGGGAAGTCTCTGCAGATTGACTAAGTCTTTGAGGGGGATCAACTTCGAGATCAAGGGGTAATGCATTAACATCCGACATGAAAGTCTCGTGTGATTTAACAATCACGTCCTCAAACATGTCCCCATTCTGACAATGGATTATCTTGTTGTACTTTAATTTGTCCTCAATGTTGAATTTGATCTTTGCTCTGACGAAGAAAGGCCTTGTGACTAAGGTTTCATGAAGATCCACCTCCAGCACCTCACCCAAGGAGTTTGCGATCCTTCTTACAACTGCTTCCGATGCATATTGAAGCAGAAGGTTACAGATTTGTATCCACAGCTGGATGGTTGAGAGGAAGCTTGGAGTGGGATGGTCTTCCCATTTCTTAACCGCCACGAGGCATCCATTGTAAAGAATAGGCTGTCTCCTCAAAATGGAGCTAAGATCTTCTTCGGAAGAGAAAAAGCACTGAGCGAATTTCTTGTCAATCATTCTTCCTTTCACAGTGCTTTGCAAGCTCTAATCTTTGGAAGGTCCTCCGCAAGCTCCTGGATGTTTTGTTCCATACAGTTTAGTTGCCTCGCAACCAAGCTTCTCCTGTTTTTCACCAGGTTTTCTTCATCGGTCTGGGCAGGGATGAAAATCTCCAGATTATTTCTTCTGAGATGAAACTGATTTAGTGTTTGCCACAAGTTATTCTCCATTCTCACGTATGTTTGTGATGTAGACGAAGACGTTATTGAAACTCATCTTATATAACCAAACCCAAGGCTCTGTAATCGTTAAAGCTCTTCAACGTGACAACTTCCTCATTGGATAGTAACAATTGGGAAACTCAAATCACCATGCCAGGTTGCATGAGAAAGTTCAAGCCGGCTCAAAATCACGCTTAGCGATTTTGTAATTCTCGAGACTCAAGCAAGGGCTTCTTTGATAAGTTGATGCTTTGGTCATGTGCCATTTGGCAACAGATTATGAATATTAAGAAGCGGTTTTAGGTAAATATGGATTTAGAATGAAAACTAAAGCTTAAATAATAGGTTAGAGAGGAGTGATTGCTAAAATGAATAAGTTAAAAGAAAAATTTTAAAAATAATTAACACTTAAATTTTTTAAGATAATTAATTATATTTCATAAAAATTGAATTATCATAATAGATTGTCTATTTATCTATACTATATCACACACTAACAAAATTCATCTCAAAATTGTTGTTTGATTTCCTATTGATTCATTTCCATATAAGTTTTATTTGTTGTATATGAAAATCATATATGTTCAGGTAACATGGATATAGACATTGGTATATATGTCAAAAAAAAGTTTTACATTTTTAGATTTTTTGACACACTATATTAAAATTTTTTGAAATATTAAAATATAAACATAGATACAAACAATATACAACATACATACATTATAAAATTAGTCTAATTCTCTGCTCAAATTTCGCTATGTGCTATACATTCGCTCGGGTACCGTATAGCGAGTAATTGGGGATAAATTTTTCATGTGTTTATCGATATATACCTATATATATTAAATATGTGTTAAAGATGGAATGTATTAAGTGGCCAATTGGTCTTGTTTGGCTTGGTTATGCTACAAGTTCTAGGTTCGATGCTTCCTATACACAATTTTCAGCTTTTTTTTTTTTTTTTTGATTACATGAACTTTGAAACATTTCACATAAATGAGTCCAATTAATCAAAATTGTACATAGTTTTCCCGATCAGGCTAATTCACCACGGTCCTGTACTGTGTAGTAACTTCTCGATCGAGATTTAGAACAAGGGTCTAAACTAACTAATATTTTACATTTATATATTTAGTTTATTATTTCTTATATATTTTAATTTATTTGTAATTAACTAATAATATATATAATTATTAATTTTTTACTCAAAATTAACTATGTATTTTACTTAAAATATTTATTAAATAATAGAAAATTTGGGGAATTTTTGTTAATGTAAATTTTCAATCAGTTAGACTTTTTTAAGCAAATTGGTTTTAATGATATTTTTATTTTTATTAACTAAAAAAGTTAATATTTAAATTTGATTATAATATTTATATACATACGAGTGAGAAGGTAGAAGAAAGAAGCGGAACCAACACAAACCAGAAAATACCAAATTTATGAGAGAATCGCATCAGATCGAACTGGAAAGGAACAGATACCGATCAATGGGAGGAAGATAAACCTAACTTATCTAAACCACAAGGCCCTAACTAAACCAGATCCATAGCAGCTAAACCAACAATCAACAAAAGAAATTAAATGAAGGAAGGGAAAACAAACCACAAACCACGACCTTAACATAAAGAGAAACCATCGGAAAAAGACACAAGATCCGACAATGACCACCACAGAGAAACTGGCTGAAAGACCCAAAGAACCTGACAAGACTCAGAAACTTCGACGAGTCTCTAAGAGAACTAAAATATCTATGAGCACCCAAGATCAGAGGTGGAGTAGCGACAAAACCGAGCTCCGACTGACATACCGACACCGACAAAGATCTCGAGCATAAACCAGGCCCTCACTTCGCAAGCTCAACCACAGAAAAAGTGTGTTATACTCTAATGTATTCCTCTATATTTTACTCTAAAAATAAATATTTGAAGTATATTCAATTTTTACTCTAAAAAGTTCACTCTCTAAAATAGAGGAAAAAATAGCATCCTCTATTTTAAAGTCAAAAATAGAGGTGAGTTGGAGAGGATTTTACACTAAAATAGCATTTAAAATCAGAAATAGAGGTGAGTCGGAGTTACTCTTACAAAGACGATACCCAAAGAAAAATTAGATGAGAAAGCTATCCCAAACCAGCCCTAATGGACCTTCGAAGATAAACCTAGCCTAGAAAATATAGACCTGCAAAACCCTAAAACAATGTACAATGGTTTTTTCATTCAATACAGTCATGTTTCTCTAGTAAGACCATTTACAATGACCATGTTAAATAAAACATTAAACTGCTTCATCCAGTGGGGCTGTTGAAAAATGAAAAAATGGACGTGGCAGTTTAGCATGTTGAACAACCTTAAAACAAATAAAGAATCATTTTTAGTGGAGGTTATGTCAAAACATGAGAGTAGAGATGTGATATTGGTCATGCGTCAAATATTTATTTGTTATTCATATTCTTGAGATTTTTTTTTCTATCTAAAACTTTTCAATTGAATTATTTTTGTTTTCATAATTTTTTTTAAAACCAAAATATATCTTTTTTTGCACTCTATAAATAAAGACTTGTTTCATTTAATTTGGACATAGAAAAAAAATTTATTTTTCTATAGTTTTTAACTTTCATTCTATAAACTCTTATTTTATACACAATTTGGGTAATATGAATCCTAACAACAACCCTTTCCATACCCAACATTCTACTAATCGTTTTTTTCCGTACCCAAATCCCAACATTTACTAAATTCCTAATTATTATTTCAATCAACCGCACCCTCAAAATATGTCAAATTATGGATTTGCACCAAATTTCATAATGTTGTTAGTTGTTCCGAATTATCATGCATATCAATATTATGACTCGATGATGTCATATTCATCTCAAGCACCAGAATTTCCAGAATCTTTCAATACAAATGGTTTTTGGTGGTATGAGCGGCCCAAATAAAAGCAATCCAACTGTGGAGGAATCAACTCCTACTTACAAGAAAAGCCTCAAATGGACCACTGATCAAAATTTGGTGTTATTCAATGAATGAATCAAATATGGAACAAACAATATTGTTGGAAGAAACAAAAAAATAGGAAGCATACTTGGGAAAAATTGCGGAATATTGTAATGAACATTGTTCATGTAAACCTATGTGTGATGGATCTTCATGAAAAAAATCATTTTAACTACATAAACAAAATATTGGACAAATGGATTGGAGCTTATGATAACACTAAACGTCTACAATAAAGCGGGTGGCTAGAGAATATTGTCTTGGAAAAAGTGTATGAATTATATTCAACCAGTACTAGTGTTCGTGTCAATTTAATGTCATAATAGCACATTATTCGTGATCAGCCACGACTGCCATGTTATGGTAGTCAGATTGGAGGACATAATGGATCCAGAAGTAGTGGATCTAAGAGATCTCGTGAGAGTGATGCAAGTGATTCCAACTCTATGGGTTCCACTGCACGTCCAATAGGGAGTGATGTAGCTAAAAAGAAGGGTAAAAAGAAAGTCAAGGTTGCAACTTTGAAAGTGGCCAACGAAGAGTGGAATGAATTTAAACAATTCAAAGAGCAAGAGTTGGAACGATTGACAAAGCCATGAAACAAGATGAAGTAAACAAAATAATGAAAGAACATACTCAAGCTAAGAGAATGAAAGTTTTTTGAAGCTAAGTGAAAAGAGCATCTTGATGACCGCTAAAAAAAGCTACTAGAGAAGCTTAGCAATGATCTATGTGGCAATTGGTTATCGTTAAGTGGGTTGGTATTTTCAATAATGTTGTTTATCATTTCTACTTTAATAATGTATGTCTGTTTTTTGTCATTATCTTTAATAATGTGTCTTTGTTTCGTCATTGTCTTTAATAATGTGTATCTTGTCTTTATTTTGTACTTTAGTAATTTATGTTTGTCGTTTTCTACTTTAATAATTCATATTTGTTTTTAGTTCATATAAATAAAATAATAAAGTTTGTATGTTTTGTCAATTCTGGTTTAATAATGTGTCATAAAGATTTCTGCATCAATAATATCTCTTTGTCGGTAATCTTTAACCTTTCTGACAAAAGAATCCATAACTTTTGGCTTTTAATGAAAAGATATAATTTAAATCTATTGATGTGTAATTTAATGTTTGGTTGGAGTTCGGTGATTTCAACCACTCATTTTCTTATAAATGAAAGCACATTCTTCCATTAATGTATCAATACCACGAATCTCATCATACTAAAAAAATGTCAATGGAACCATCGATATCTCCTTTTGGTATCGCCATATATGAAAGCATGTTTTTCTTCGGATCGTTGAGGATCTATAAAGCACTGATAACTATTTCACTCAACGATTTGACGCAATAAAAAAAGAAGGTCTATCTTCATTAGCAAAACGCACCACAGGTCCACAGCCATGCGAATGTTAGCATATGGTGTGGCGGTTGATGTTGTTGATGAATAGATCAAAATAGGAGGTACCATAGCATTAGAGTGCTTGTGTAGGTTTTGTAATAGAATCATACAATTGTATGGGAAAGTGTATCTGAGAACTCCAACTCGAGATGACCTACGAAGAATTCTACACGTTAGTGAAATGCGAGGATTTCTAGTGATGATTGGAAATATTGATTGCATGCACTACGAATTTAAAATTGTCCTACTGCATGGGAGGATAAATTTAGCTGGGGGGATAAAGGAACCATCTCTGTTTTTCTTGAAGTAGTTGCATCTTATGATCTATGGATCTGATATTTTGGATGTCTTGGCACATTGAACGATATACACATTCTAGACCGTTCTCCAGTGTTCGATGATGGTGAACAAGGAAATACTCCAAAAGTGAATTTTTCATAAACCATTGACGGTATTTTATCATTCTCATCCAACATTTATCAAATCAATAAGACTTTCTCATAGTGAACCAGACAAGTTCTTTGTACAATATCAACAGCCATATCAGAAGGACATTGAACATGCATTTGAACTGTTGCAGGCTCGATTCAAAATCATTAGTGAACCTACTTGGATGTGGGATATAGTCGATTTGGTTACCATCATGAGTTCATGTATCATATTGCATATTATGATTGTTGAGGATGAACGAGATAAATATCTTCAAAATTAGACCGATTATGATCAATTTGAGGCAAGTGGTTCTAGTTCTTTGCTACCATTCTCAACCAAAATCTGAGTTGTGTGATTCAATAATACATCATAAATTTCAAGCGAATCTAGTCAAACACATTTGGACAAGATTCAGACAGTATCATGACTAATTTTAGTCTTTATATGTTCTTTAAGAGCTTTTTTTTTTTTTGAGAATTTGTCGTAATAATTAAGTCATGTATGTAATCTAGTTGTGTGCTATGATTTTTTTTTCCAGAATGTGGTGTGTTTATTTTTATGTATTGTATTGCAATATTATTTTTATTCTTTGTCATTTTTTGTGTTTTAATAAAAATAAAATGGGCTAATACATTAAAGGCCTAACTGATAGAAAACCCTAGAAGGTTATGATGCACATAGCCACTCAGCATCTGCCAAAACCGCCATGTGTCGGCCAGATCGGAGTGTCGTCATGCAAATCGCCAGTCAGTCGTCGAGGATGTCATCGACGCTGGAGATATCACATGATCCACTTTTTCTTTACGATCTAGCCCATCTGCTTGATCATAGCCTCACAGAAGATTCCCATTAGAAGAGCTGTGTTCAAAACTTCCTCGCCGTCAAATCACTACCTCCAAGATACTCCACGCCGTCGAGAGCCAAATCTACTGATCTCGATCTTTAAACCAAACGCTCAACCTCGGTGAGCAGTGGAGCAATGGAGATGTTACTTTCGAAGATCTGAAAACTATCGGATAGAGATGAGGAGTCTTCAGATACCAAGGGCCAAAAAGCCATTGAGAGGAGATGATCTAATCCTCGCCGGAGCGAGGAAAGAGGCCAAAAATCCAAAGAAATCGAGGACAGAATCATCGAAGTTTATTTACCGGAGAGAAAGTTCTAAAGTTTATTATCAGATCTAGTCATAAGGTATTTACATGTGGTGAAAACCACCGATTCGCCGGAAAAGTGAGCTTTCATAGAGAATTTTCGTTTTATTTCAATTTTTTTATTATTATTTGAGTTATATTAGTTATTTTTAATTATTATCTGAGTTATATGTCTATTTATTTATTAATTATTGATTTTGTTTTCTTAGTAGTAAGTCTTGGGGAAGGTTTTTTTCCTTTTTGCTGATCGAAAGAAAAAGTTGGGAGTAAAGAAAGAAGAAATCCGCAGATTTCGTTTGGTATTAAAAGTGATCGATCAAAATAAAATATGGGCCTGAGGTAGTAAAGGCCCATAGGTCCACATTTTGTTATCTACTTTTCTTCTGCGGAGACGGAGAGAGGCGGGAGGGAGAGATAGAAAGAGACAATGCCTGTGTCCGTACATTCCGTTATCGCCACGAACATAGCGACTACAGTATCATCGTCTTGGTGTAACCGGAATAGTTCTCTTCGTCGATTAAGCTCCAGCTCTGTGAAATGCTCGGTGGAGGAGTCGACGGAAGCTGACCGTTCAGTGAAGCTGCAGAACGGGAACGATTCTCTGGAGATATGCAGAGTTCTTAACGGAATGTGGCAAACGAGCGGAGGATGGGGTAAAATCGATCGAAACGACGCCGTTGAGGCAATGCTTCGACACGCAGATGCTGGTCTCTCTACCTTCGATATGGCCGATCATTGTAAGTAGCTAGCTAGTGAAAATGATGAATCTCCAGAATTTTGATGACTGGATCTGTGTGAATATACATGAATTGAAAGAAGTTCTCTGTGGAAAATTTCTAATAAATTGTGCTTAAACTAGAGTTTTGATGACCATCAATGCGATAGTGTTATGTTTTTGCTCACAGAAGACATGAACTGATAGGTTTTTGTGTCGAGATTGATTATAGAATTATGCTTAGTTTGTTTCTCTTATGTTCAGATGGTCCTGCTGAAGATCTTTACGGCATTTTTATAAATAGGGTTCGTCGAGAGCGATCTCCAGAGTACTTGGACAAAATCAAAGGGTAAGTTAGTTACTTCCCGTTCTGTAATGTGGAGAGAGATAGGAGATGGAGACTTAATTTCATCATCATTTGGTTACACTTTGTATAAGAAATGTTGGAATGGCTAGAATATTAGGGTATGTTTATGATGCAGTTTGACAAAATGGGTACCTCCTCCAGTGAAGATGACAAGTAGCTATGTTCGTCAGAACATCGATATATCGCGGAAGAGAATGGATGTGGCTTCTCTTGATATGCTTCAGTTCCACTGGTGATTCTCTCCACATAATATATAGTGATTGAATGTCTTCCTTTTTAAATAGAACTGGAATGTTTAGCAGTTCCCCTCTCTTCTATGGTGACGTTTTTCACCTGAATACTGAATTATTTGCGAATCTGTAATATGGAATAGGTGGGATTATGCAAATGATGGCTATCTCGACGCACTGAAACACCTTACCGACCTGAAAGAAGAAGGTAAGTAAGAGGGAATATATCTTTTGATTTGTCTTTCTAGACCGGCTTGCTTAAACTGCAGCATTAAATTGCTTGCAGGCAAAATCAAGACTGTTGCTTTGACAAATTTTGATACAGAGAGACTTCAGAAAATCTTAGAGAATGGAATCCCCGTTGTTAGCAATCAGGTGGTCTGCTAGACCGATGTAGAGCATTATATGCCTTTATCCAGATACATTTTTTTTGTAAATCTCTGTGCAAATTCTTTCAGGTGCAACACTCCATTGTAGACATGCGTCCTCAACAAAAAATGGCTCAGCTATGCGAGCTTACAGGCGTCAAACTTATAACGTAATTATACTCCATAAAATTCCTTTTTGAGTTTTGACATCTTTTCCTCTTCACACCTGACTTAACCACACATCTTTGGTCTTTGGGTGCAGATATGGGACAGTAATGGGTGGTCTCCTGTCAGAAAAGTTTCTTGATACCAATCTAACAATCCCTTTTGCTGGCCCTCGCTTGAATACCCCTTCTCTCCAAAAATACAAAAGGGTAAGAGTTGAAATCATTAATTACCTCTTTTAAACGTACTTCAATTTGGAACATATTCCAAATCATCCTATGTTTGAAGTTTTATTACAGATGGTTGATGCATGGGGAGGGTGGAATCTATTCCAAGGGTTACTTCGAACGATGAAGAACATAGCCATAAAACATGGAGTCTCTATTCCGACAGTGGCTGTGAGATATGTACTAGATCAGGTATTTGCTTGGATGACTCTTGACTATTAAGGCCAATCTAGTTTGTTGATATGTCTGAAAACTGGGGATCTGATCTCAGCAAGGAGTTGGTGGATCGATGATTGGGGTAAGACTCGGGTTAGCGGAACACATACAAGACGCAAACGCCATATTCTCATTAGTCTTGGATGATGAAGATGTCAATAGCATACAAGAGGTTACCAAGAAAGGTAAAAATCTTCTCCAAGTGATTGGTGACTGTGGAGACGAATACCGACGTATATGATTGTACACTAATACTCTGTTTCATCATGTAATCTATATAATAATAACAATCTGAAAAAGGACATTCTACATTGTGTCTTTTTTTTTTTTATTGTAAATTTTCATTTGTCATAAATTATACAACATGAATGACGGGAATTTCAGAATTTGCAAATAAGGATTTCAAAGTTCTGTGATTTTTTGTTCAGTGGCCGGTAAGTCCATTAAATGGCAGAGATCAAGTCCCACCATATACATTATGTAAGAATTTGACTATTGCATTGGTTAGTTGTGGTTCATTGTTAACAAAAAAAAAAAAAAAATTCTCATCGTATTATAATTAGAGCCTGAGTTAATTTCCTATTTATTCTGATTGTGAGAGAATTGAGTTTAATGCGAGATCCACCGGCTGTCAACAGGACACGTCATGTAATTTGAGGATGTATAACTTGATTGAAACAAGTCAATGACTTAAACCATTATTCTTTACATGTTTTACGAATGTAAGCATCCATAATTGTCACACAAACCAAACAAATTTATCTACTTACGCCATCTCCAAACTTAGTACCATATTTGTTGCAAAATTAACGCCAAATTTAGTATTTTGGTGTTTAATTTTATTTTTCATCTTCAATCAAATGCCAAATTTTATTAAAAAAATAATCTTTTTTCTTAGTTTATTATTAAATTTAAATTTTTTTATTATATTATTAAAATTAACATTATTCTAGTTTTTTTTGATATATAATTAAAACCTTAATATATTTTATAGCTCAATAACATAATTAAAAAATTAGAAAAAAAGTTACATCAAACTAATTTTTAGAATTAGTGTACTCATAGCACAAATGCTCAATTAATGCATTTCAAAGTTTAATATGAATTTTTTGGTCTTTGATTTTTCTGTGAAGAGCTAAAAATTCTTGAAACTGAGCATTATCATCATTCACCATCTCAACTTCTGCTGTTAAAAATTCGACTTATTCTTCAATTTTTGCATCAACATCACGTTCATCATCTATAACCATATTATGCACTATAATACATGTTGTCATTCTGTCATGTAGCACATGCTTATTTCAAAACATGATGGTCTAGCAACGATTGCAAATCTTGACTGTAATATTCCAAATGCATGTTCCACGTCTTTTCTACATGCTTCTTGCTTATTTGCAAACAATTTCTTTTTGGGACCATGTGGATCATGAATTGTCTGAACAAGAGTGGATCGTTTTGGATATATATCGTTAGGCATCAGGTAGATAATAACCAATATCATAGTTTTTTCCATTAATAATATAATTAGGGGGTGGAGCAATTCCTTCAGCTAGATTAGCAAAAAGATGAGACGTTTCTAACACATTAATATCATTGTTAGTGCCCGGTAGACCAAAAAATGCATGCCAAATCCAAAGATCATAATCGGCTACCGCTTCTAAAATAATAGTAGGAGATCAACTACGGCTAGCGTATTGTCCTCCCCAAGCTGTTGGGCATTTTTTCCACTTCCGACGCATACAATCGAAAGTACCCAACATACCTAGAAATCCTCGACTTTCACCAATACGGAGTAGCCGTGCAATATCGTTTACATTAAAAAATCTTCCAATCTAAACTATTGCTTTTGCCTTCGTTTTTCTATAAAAATGTACTTCTCTTTCAATGAACACACATCTTCATTTCATTTTCATTGCCATTCATTCTTCTTCTAAAATGTTTACAAGTCGTTCTATTTCATACTCTGTTGAAGAAGACACATAGTTATGTTGAGTGTATCTTGATGTTTCTCAAAATCCCATAATAGGAATCAATCAATCAAGAGATCAATTTTGGGGCAGGGTTCATACTGAATACGAAAAATCTTTGAGTTGTCGTACTCAACAAAGGTCAAGAAGATTTTTACAAATGCAAATGTCAAAAATCCTTGTTGCAGTCTCCAAGTTGAGAGGATGTATTAACCAGATTGAACATAAAAATCCTAGCGGTACTTCTGAACAAGACATTGTAAGTATATATATATATATATATATTAGATTATTTGTATTTGTTATATCTTTATTTATGTCTTGAATTTGCTAAGTTATTTATATATTTTTTTCTTTGTCGATATTAAAACAGTTAAACCAAACAAAGATGTTACTAACACAAGATGTCAAATACAAGAAATGATTCAACTTTGACCATGTGTGACCTATCCTTAAAGATATTAAAAAATTTCAATATGACTTATCACCAACCTCAGGTATGAATTCATTCAATCTTAATACGAGTGGTGAAGAAATCAATTTCAATTGTTCTCACCAACCTATTGGTGTGAAAAAATCAAAGCGAAAACAACAATTTGATGAACAATTACAAAAATTGATAGAGCAAAATGAAAGGTTTGCTAAAGCTATTTCTAAAGGAACGTCTGAAAGAAATGAAATTCAAATAAAAAAAGATCGAGGTACAAAGATTAAGAGAAGAAAATATAGTATTATTCGCGGATTTGAATCCTATAACTGATCCAGCATGTCGTGCGAATATTAAAAGTCAGAGGGCGATAATTCTAAGCAAATGAGTACTAACAAACCAATATGAAGACCATAGAGACAGTTCTTGCAGCTAATATCGAGCATCTCATTATCAAAACGATCAAGCTGAGGGAGGACACGTTGAAGGACAGCAAACTCAAGGAGAAGACCAAACCTCACCAAATGACCCACAAAAGTATTCCCAATATTATTATTTGCTTAGTGGAACGAGAAGTAATTTTCCTGGATTTTAAATTATTATTTAACATTATGTTTTGAAGAACATTTTATTGTGTTCTGGTTTTATGTTTGTTTTGGTTTTAGTTTTCTAATTTTATGTTTCTAGTATTTGAATTGAACTCAATTATGTATTTTAAATTTTCATTAATTTAAATATGTTGTGCAAAATAATATTTCATATTAATTACAACTAAAATTTTATAATATTAAAATTAAGTATAAATATAGATCGAGTATAGATTGGTTCGGGTATAGATGGGATTCAAATATAGAACGGGTTCAGGTTCGGGTATGGATCGGGCTTGAATTCAAATATAAATCACGTTCAGGTATAGGTATAGATCGAGTTTGGGTACGGACACAGATCGATAATTGCGGTTTATACTTTAAGCTAAATATCAATAAACAACAAATTTAATCATTTAATGTAATAAAAATAATAATATGATAATAATAAAATAATTTTTTTAAGTGTTTTGTGAATAGTGTCATGGACGCTAAATTTGGTGTAACATTGTTTACAAAACACTAAAAATAAAATTATGTTCTTGAAGATGCCATTTGATTGGAGCAAAAGTCACGCCATTAATGACATTTTGTCATTCGATTGAAGACGTCCTTGTAGGGAAAATATACATTCTCAAACGGACAAACGGTCATTTAATACCGAACTTTTCTGATTTTGCCTAATTAAATATGAACTATTTCTCTTTCCAAAAGAAGACCAAACTTTTTGTTAACTTTGACCATTTATGATCGCCGTTAATTAAATTTAATCATCCATTAATCTCTGTTAATAGTCATCAGTTAATATTAGTTGGAGTTAAATATATCTCTGCATTTTGCTCAAATAATTTAAACTCTGTGTTTTATTCTAACTTTTGCAAAATCCCAATTGTAAATCCTAATCTATGAACAATAGAGAATTTTATTCTCTTTCTTTCTTCGCTATTTGCTATATATTCAGTTTCAAAGAGAAATATGTTCATCTTAACCTCAAATCGAAAATGCCTTGAATGAAGAAGGATGCTATGCGGAGGCCAATTTATTCAATTGAAAGCACAACTCAACGCTCAAATCCGATTGCTCATGTTGTAGAAAGAGAAGAACATTTTTTCGAAGATGAGATTGAAAGAGAAGAAGTTTCTGATAATGAGTTCAACTGTGAAAATGAGCTATGAGCTAAAAATATCATGGAGCGATAAACTAATCAACCTTGCAAACTTCTCTATGTTTTGTAGTAAATTACTTACAATTTATTAATGATGAACATCGTGAAGGACATCATGATTTACAGAAACTTATAACTTCAAACGAGACACTCAAACATCATACTACAACTTCAAATGAATTTTTTTTTTTGAGGTTCGAGGATGGAACAGAATCAAAATCGATGGATTAGATGGAGAATATGATACATATCAACGAAATCGATTAAATTTTAGAGAAGAGAAGATCGATTTCAAGAGAATCTCAAAATAGTATCATTAAGAAAAAATTAGGGTCCCATTTAATCAATTAGGGCAAAAAGCAGAGTTTTAGTTAACCCCAATTAACATTAACTGAAAACTGTTAACAGAAATTAACAAATGGTTAAGTTTGACTAACGGCGATCACAAATTAGCAAAGTCAATGAAAAGTTTGGTTATTTTTTGAAGAGAAAACTAGTTCATATTTAATTTGGAAAAATTGAAAAAATGTGGTATTTAAATGACACTTTTCTCATTCTCAAACCAAAAGTTCATCAATCCCTTAACAAGTATTTATGGAAAGGAGAAAAACTATTGAAAAAAAAAGTACGAGAAAAAACCTAACAATACCAAAGTAAATTATTTAATTAACTAGTGTAAGCCGATAAACCAAACACCAAAAACCTAAAACAACGAAGGGGCAAAACACATCAGATTATCAAAACCATATATATACAAAGCAGCCATCATCAAGAAACTTAAACAGCTGATGCCACTATAATAAATTTTCATTTTGAACTACATATTAGGAACAGTAGTACACTTAACACTTGTCAACATATATGGTCGTGTCAATCGCATCCTACCTTCTCTATAGTCTTGGCCATTTTATCCGGTCCCAAAAAACTGATCTGAAACTGACCCAAAATTTCGGGTTTGAGTTCGATTCGGGTATAAGCAAAAGTAAACATCAGGTCTCAGTATAGAGTACCTATGGGTATCAGGTCGGATCCAGGTATTACCTGATACCTGAATGGGAACCCAAATACGACCAGGTACCCAAATACCCGAACAAGTATCCGAATATTTTGGATATTTAGGTATCCGAAATATCCGAATACTCGAAAATATACTCGAATACCTGAAAATGTATACGAATACCCGATTTTTTAAGGTATTTTCAGGTTTATAATACACTCGAATTTCTTTTCTTACAACTTTATAACCGAACCAGAGTCGGAACTGAAACCAGAACTGAACCGAATTGGTTCCAGTTCTTAAATGGATATGAGAATTGTGAATCCGAACTAACCCGAACTCAAGAAGATTCGAATCAGATGGACCCGAACTGAATCCGAACCAAGTAATGTTTAGTTCCAAAATAGATATCAAAATTCTATATCCAAAATACCCAGATCTGATTGAGTAATATCCAGAACCAACCGGAATTCCCAAATGCCCATGGTTCCTTGTAAAAGACAAACTTTGTAAATTATCATTAGACTAAGTGTCTAACTGGTAACAGCTTGAATTTTTGTCTTCCTTCGATTTTTTTTATTTGTTAGCGGTTAACATAGTGGAATTCAGCCACTAAAATTCAGCCAGTGGAATTTTTGAGTAATTTTTGTTATTTTACTATTCAGTCATTTTCTTTTCTTTTGTCATTTTTTAACTTTTGCATGAGTTATTTTTACATTAATATTCAGAATCTTTTTTATTATGAGTTCTTATTGTTTACTTTTATTATGAATTCTTTGTATGTGTTGATCTATTACTAGATGTTCGGTTTTTTTGTTTGGTTTGGTTTATTTGATTTTTAGTTCTTTCGGTTATCTAATTTAGGAATTATTTGGATATTTTTTTTGGTTTCGATTCGATTCATGTATAAAAATTTATGAACCATTCAATTATTTAGCCGGTTTGGTTTCAGATCTGCTCCGGATACCTCTATCTATTTTTAAAAAAAAATCATAGGAATTCTAGAAATTAACTTAAAAATTTTAAATATTTTAGTTTCTTTTAGTAATTTGATTCAAATTAATTAATAAATTTGGATTTATAATTATAATTATAATTTAGATATCTAGATTTTGGTTCTCAAAATTTAGGTACCATTCGGTTATTTAATTAGTTCTGGATTGATTCAGTTCCTCTTATTTTAGATCGATTTGGTTTGATTTTTAGTTCTCGATTAGTATGCCGAGGGATATGCTGATCTATGGTTTAATTATTTAAAAATTTTAAAACAATTTAATTTTTTTATACAAATCTTAATATAAATAGAAAATTTAATATTTTAATTTTTTTGTTTTGATTTAAATTGATTAATATAATTGAATTTATAATTATAATTTTGAATTTTAGGTAATTTAAAGTTTAATCATGGCTTTTTCTAGTCTATGATTTAGATGATCCAATTAAATTGGGATGTTCGACCTCTTTTCATTATATATAGAAAGTTAAAAAGTGTTTGTTTTGGTTACGGATAGAGACATTGTTGATTAATAAAAAAATTATTATTTTAAATTCCATGGAAATATTGGGTGATGTGCGTGCCCTTCAAATGGAAAGACTAAATGAAGCAATCGTGACCGTCCATTTCTACAATCTTAAAGACTCACAAAGAGCTTTGACTCAGATACAACGATCCTATTTCTTCACGACGGCGCGTGGGCTCGTCTCAGGTCGACTCGTTAGGGCTCATTTCGTGTTCCCACAACTCAATGCTTTTCCCCAAGGCAACAATCAAGGATCACTCGTTGTTACGAATTTAGAACCCACTATTTCTTCCTTAACTCTCCGTCACATTTTCGAAGCTCATGGTAAAGTCTTTGAAATTTCAAATAATATCATCCATCTTTTTTCTCTACTTAATACAATGTAATCATTGTAGGAGAAGTGAAGGAGCTGAGAAAAACTCCATACAAGAGAGAACAGAGATTCGTGGAGTTTTTCGATGTAAGAGACGCTGCTAAAGCTCTCTCTGAGCTGAGCGGAAAAATTATCGCCGGAAAACCTCTGTGGATCCAATTTAGCCGTCCCGGTGGTGTAACCACGACACGCTTCCTCGCATCACGTTTCAACCAAAGCTTCTTCTTTAACCATCACAACCGTTATCATTCGCAACTTATAAGACCATGAACAACCTATATTGCACCGAAACGTCAATAACCCACCGTCTCCCGTACCCGTAACGTTTCGGAAACGGATACTCGGTGGGGACATGGCCGGAACGTCTCTGGACGTTTTTCTCTATTTTTTCGTTATTCAAACAAAAAATTAAAGAAAACAAAGACATAAAAGGAAAATTTGATTTATTATTGTAACATCTCAGGTCTCAAAAAGCACCACTTTTTCTTCTCATAAACCAAAACCATCAAATCTTACAAGAGATTTTGAGAATGAGTTGCTAAATTATTAGTTTTCTCCTCAATAGTTTAAGATATTATAATTAAGTATTGTTAGTTTCATGATTTGACTTTCTTATATTTTAAATCTATAGATATTTTTATATATCTTATATATATATATATATATATATATATTTATAGGCATATCTATACCGTCCCCATATCCATAAAATTTTAAGTTTTGCTATTTCCTGTTCCGGTTCTCGCTCCCGTTTTCGTTTCCGTTTCGGTGCAACGTAGTGAACAACACTAAGAAGCATATGAAGAATAATCTTAACGATATCTACTCTATTGCCACCGCCGAGACCAGTGCTTTTAGAGACGGCCTCACCACCGTCATGATCAAGAACATCCCAATGAAGTACACGTAAGTAAAAGCATGCGTTTTTATCATTAATAGTGTTGTGATTGTGAAGTGCATGTACTTGATTTTGATTCTCCTTAGTCCGATGAAATGCTTTGTTTCATATGTTACTATTTTTGTATATTCTGGTCCCATACATATTACAAATATCGACTAGTCAATTTCATTGTATTGTTTCCATTTACAGTCAAAAGTTGTTTTTGAAAATGCTGGACTCGCATTGCAACGAATGTAACCAGAGGATTATCCACGAACGGAACATAACTCCGACGTCATCTTATGACTTTGTCTATCTTCCGATTGATTTCAGGTTATATCACACACACTTTCTCTCTAATTGTTCATAAGAGTAGATTAGTAATGAATGGGCTAATTAAATCTGGTTGTTTCCTCTAAACAAAGCAACAAATACAATCTGGGATATGGGTTTGTGAACATGACATCTTCAGAAGCAGTGAGGAGGCTTTACAATGCTTTTCATAATCAACATTGGAGAGTTTTCAACTCTAGAAAGATCTGTGAGATTACTTATGCTCGACTTCAGGTAAGAAAATGAAATAAATATGTTCAATGTGGTTTACGTTGATATCAAAGTTGCAATTAGTCTTTTTTTGTTTTTTTTTTAATTGTGGGAAAATTAAGGGACTTAAAGACGATAAAAGAACATTTCAAGAAGTACTCAAGGGAACCAGGACTAGAGGCAGTGATATATATGCCGGTTGTTTTCTCACCGCCACGTGACGGCAAGTTGTTACCGGAGCCTATCCACATTGTTGACCTTGAAGCTAAATCGGTGGCTCATGATGATGAAACCTGTCACTCACGAGACAAGATGATGGAAGGAAGTGAGGGTTATTGTTCTCTTGGAAAAGGCAGAGAAAACGGCGGCGTTTGAGATGACGTAAAGCTGGAAACAGTAAAAAATGAAGGTAATGATGCTTTTATCGGCTTTTAGGAGGTGAAGGTTGTAGTCAAGATCAAGGTTACAGAACGTTCAAGTGTTGAAAGCTTCATGTCGACTTAGAGGTTTTCAAGTCATGAGTTAATCCGGTTAAGGGATTGATCTCGATTAAAGATTCAATTAAGTTGGATCCGGTTTAAATCAAGTTGTAGCTAAGGGTTCAAGATTGAACCGGTTATGAAGCTGCATAGGTCCAATCATTTATAGACACGTCACTCTTTTCTTCTGCTCGAGTAAGGACGTTGCAGAGGAAGAGTTACAGAGAACTAAGCTTCTTCATCTTCTTATCTTTTCTTATTCCGTTGGGTAGTTAGGGGGCTTGTTTCAGGGAGTAGATTCTAGAACCAAGTATATAATGGTTATGGGATTGAGTGATTCATAACTTGCAAAAGAAATCAGATTAAGAGAGAGAGAGAGAGATTCAGAGAAAAGAGAGAGTTTGAGAGGGGTTTTATTCTTAAGCTTGAAGCTCTTGTATTCAGCTCTTTAGAGCAAAGATTCTGTTCATGATAGTGGATTCCGGAGCAAACCTCCAGCGAGATGTAGGGTTTTACATCAAAACCTGAACTCGTGAAATTCTTGTGTGTTTTTCTTCTTTCTTCAAATTCTTTTTCCAGTTTCTTAATCGGAGGATCTAGTCTTTAGATTCAACAATTGGGTATCAGAGCTCAGCACAAGAAGACGAAGCGTTACATCGGAACTCTTTCTAATCAGTAGATCTCAGAGAAGTCGAATCGACGTTATCTAGATAACCAAGATGAGTTCGACGAAATCGAAGAGCAAGATCGCCATCTTCGATGGAACCGGAGACTATGGATTGTGGAAGAAACGAATGATCGCGAGCTTAACAGTTCAAGGATTAAAGAGCGTTCTTAAGCCGTACAGTCCAATGGTGTTAATGGAAGAAGAAGAAAAGAAACTAGAAATGAAAAAGAAGCAAATCGAAGAAGAAGAAGAAGAAGAACAAGTGTTGAATCTTATCGTCTTCGCGGTGGATGATAAGATCCTCAGAAAGATCAAGAACTGTGAGACAGCAGCAAGCACTCTGGAAACTCTCGATAAGTTGTTTCTTCCTACTACTCTTCCTGATAGAATTTTTTCTCAATTAGAGGTTTATGCTTTTCAAATGCAAGAAACTAAGACTATTGATCAGAATGTTGATGAGTTCTTGAAGCTTTTAGGGGATATGAGACATTTACAGATTGAAATAGAAGAAGAAACTCAAGCTATTCTTCTGTTAAAGTCTCTTCCTGAAGTATACGATCATCTAAGAGAGACTCTCATCTACAGTAAGGATAAATTGAAGGTAGATGATGTAGTAAGTGCTGCCAAATCCAAAGAAGCCAAAATCAAGAAATTAGGTTACAGACCAAGTTCGAACAAAGGAAATCCTGAAGGACTTTATGTTCGAGGAAAATCTGAATCAAAGGGAGTAAGCTTCTCAAAAGGCAGAAGTAAGTCACGATCAAAGTCTAAAGATAGGAAGAAAGGAACATGCTGGATATGCGGTAAAGATGGTCATTTCAAAAAGCAATGCTACAAATGGCTAGATAGGAATAAAGACAAAGGACATCATCAAGAAGGTGAATCAGCTTTAACCAAAGATGATGCTAAAGATCTGCTGGGATTAGTAGTACAGAAGTCAATATGTCTCAAGGAGACATAGATAAAGAAGAATGGATTCTTAACACAAGATGCTCTTTCCATATGACACCAAAGAAGGAACTGTTCATTGATCTCAAGGAATGCTACAACAGCAAAGTCAGAATGGCAAATGACACGTATTGCGAGGTAAAAGGTATTGGTTCAATAAGGTTTGCTAATCCTGATGGAACTACTTTTGTTTTGCATGATATAAGGTATATGCCAGAAATATCTAGGAACCTGATATCTTTAGGATCATTGGAAGCAAAAGGTTGTGAGTTCAGAGGTCAAAATGGTATTCTGAAGGTTATAAAGGGATGTACAGTGATCATGAAAGCAAAGAGAAGAGACACATTATACATACTTCTGGGAAATGCAAGAATTGCATAAGCTTGCACTATCACTGTAAGTAAAACAGATTCTAAAGTTGATAACACTCGTTTGTGGCATAGCAGGTTAGGTCACCTAAGTGTAAAGGGACTTCAAATTCTTCACAAGAAAGGATGTTTTAAGCAAGATAAAATATCGGAGATAAAGTTCTGTGAGGATTGTGTTTTTGGTAAAACACACAGATCCAGTTTTTAAACAGCAATGCATGTCACAAAGGAAAAGCTTGACTACGTTCACTCTGATCTTTGGGGGTCACCAAATGTTCCAGAAAGCTTGGGCAAGTGTCAATACTTTGTATCCTTTACAAATGACTTTACTAGAAAAATCTGGATTAAATTCCTTAAATTTAAAGATGAAGCTTTTAATAGCTTTGTGGAATAGAAGAAAATGGTAGAGGTTCAGTCAAAAAGGAAGGTAAAACGGTTAAGAACTGACAATGGTCTCGAGTTTTGTAATTCTTTGTTTGACAGGTTTTGTAAAGATATAGGGATAGTAAGGCACAAGACTTGCACCTATACTCCTCAACAGAATGGAGTGGCTGAGAGACTTAACAGGACAATCATAGAGAAAGTTCATGCTATGTTAAGTGAAAGTGGTCTCACAAAGAATTTCTGGGCAGAAGCAGCTTCAACAGTAGTATATGTCATCAACAGATCGCCATCATCAGCCATAAACTTTGAGATTCCAGAGGAAAGGTGGAGCTCTACAATGCCATCTCTAGAAGGATTAAGAAGATTTGGATGTCTTGCATATGTACACTCATCAGATGGAAAGCTTGAACCAAGAGCAAAGAAGGGAATTTTCACGGGTTATCTACAAGGAGTGAAAGGCTTCAGAGTGTGGTTACTAGAAGATAAAAAATGCGTGATCAGTAGGAACGTGGTCTTCAGAGAAGATGTAACCTACAAGGATCTGAAGAAGATTGAGGTAAATGAAAATTTTATCTCTTTTAACACTAACAGATTCTTGAAAGTCAGTGATACAGGACAAATAGAAGATACTCAAACAGAGTCAGAACACACACAACCAGAAGATGGAGTTGAAAAGCAAATTGTGAGCAACACAGGCGATTTAAGAGACTATCATCTAGCCAGAGACAGAACAAGGAGAAACATAACTCCACCAACACATCTTCAAGACTATGACTGCAATACAGATGGACAGGAACCAGATGAAGAGGATAGGGAAGCAAATCTTCTTCTTGCTTATGTGTGTTCCCTTGCAGAAGATGCAGGAAAATCAGAACCAATTACCTACCATGATGCACTGAAGGATGAGGATAGTGAATTTTGGAAAGCTGCAGCAGATGAAGAATATAATTCACTTCAAAAGAATGGAACTTGGGTTCTTGTTAACAGACCAAAGGATAAGAAAACAATAAGGTGCAAGTGGATATTTAAGAGAAAGTCATGCATCATTGGAGTAGAAAGACCAAGGTTTAAGGGTAAACTAGTGGCAAAAGGCCACTCCCAAACAGAAGGAGTAGATTATCTAGAGATTTTTGCTCTAGTGGTAAAACATGTTACAATAAGGTTTATTCTTGCTATTGTTAATAATTTTGATCTTGAGTTGCAACAATTAGATGTCAAAATGTCGCTCCTTCACGGAAACCTTGAAGAGGAGATCTTCATGGAAGAACCAGAGAGATACGTGGACAAAGATAATCCAAACAAGGTGTGTCTCCTCAAGAAGTCACTTTACGGTCTAAAACAGTCTCCAAGGCAATGAAACAAGAGGTTTGATGAATTTATGATTAAAATCAGATATATAAGAAGTGAATATAATTATTGTGTCTATCTTAAGAATTTGGGTCACAATGTCTATATTTACTTGCTTTTATATTTTGATGACATTCTAATTGCCTCGAGCAATAAGGTTGAGATCCAAAAATTGAAATCTCTTCTCAATTCTGAGTTTGAGATGAAGGACCTTGGAGATGCAAGGAAAATTCTTGGTATGGAGATTTTTCGTGATAGAAATGCAGGTACTCTTAAGGTGTCTCAGGAGAGCTATCTAAGGAAGGTTCTAAGCAATTTCAAAATGGATCAAGCAAAATCTGTAGCTACTCCGATGGGTGGTCACTTCAAGTTAAAGTCAGCAACAGATCAAGAAGCCAAAGCTCAGAGTAAAATCATGAGAAGTATTCCATATCAAAGTGCAGTCGGTAGCATAATGTATGCAATGATAGGGACAAGACCAGACCTTGCATACTCAGTAGGACTCATTAGCAGATTTATGAGCAAGCCTTTGAAGGATCCCTGGCAAGCAGTGAAATGGGTTCTAAGATACATTAAAGGATCTACATAGATTGGTCTATGTTTTAAGAAGAGTAAAGACTTTGTCATCAAAGATTACTGTGATTCTGACTTCACAGCAGATCGAGACAAAAGAAGATCGATTTCTGGAATGGTGTTTACAGCAAGAGGAAATACCATTAGTTGGAAGTCAAATCTTCAAAAGATTGTGGCTTTATCAACAACAGAAGCCGAGTATATTTCATTGACAGAAGCAGCAAAGGAAGCAGTTTGGTTAAGAGGTTTTGCAAAGGAGTTGGGTTTTCCTCAAGGAGCAATAGAAATCAACTATGATTCTCAAAGCGCCTTTGATTTGTCAAAGAATACAGTTCATCACGAGCAGACTAAACATGTAGCAATAAAGTTTCATCACATCAGAAGTCTTATAACTGAAGGAATAGTTCAAGTGTTGAAAATTCCAACAGCTTATAATTCAGCTAACATTTTTACAAAGATTCTGCCTGTTTACAAGGTAAGTGAAGCACTTCAGATGCTTCATGTTACCAAGGAGTGAAAACAGAGGTTAAAGAGTGCTCAGTAATGAGCACTAGTGCTCAGTGAAGAGCACAAGATCCACCAAGTAAAAGAGGTTGATTGTGACTAAGGTGGAGAACTGAAGGTTGTAGTCAAGATCAAGGTTACAGAACGTTCAAGTGTTGAAAGCTTCATGTTGACTTAGAGGTTTTCAAGTCATGAGTTAATCCAGTTAAGGGATTAATCTCGGTTAAAGATTCAATTAAGTTGGATCCGGTTTAAATCAAGTTGTAGCTAAGGGTTCGAGATTGAACCGGTTATGAAGCTGCAGGTCCAATCATTTGCAGACACGTTACTCTTTTCTTCTGCTCAAGTGAGGACGTTGCAGAGAAAGAGTTACAGAGAGCTAAGCTTCTTCATCTTCTTATATTTTCTTATTATGTTGGGTAGTTAGGGGGTTTGTTTCAGGGAGTAGATTCTAGAACCAAGTATATAATGGTTATAGGATTGAGTGATTCATAACTTGCAACAAAAATCAGATTAAGGGAGAGAGAGAGATTCAGAGAGAAGAGAGAGTTTGAGAGGGGTTTTATTCTTAAGCTTGAAGCTCTTGTATTCAGCTCTTTAGAGCAAAGATTCTGTTCATGATAGTGGATTCCGGAGCAAACTTCCGGCGAGATGTAGGGTTTCACATCGAAACCTGAACTCGTAAAATTCTTGTGTATTTTTCTTCTTCTATCAAGTTCTTTTTCTAGTTTCTTAATAAGAGGATCTAGTTTTTAGATTCAACAGGAGAGTATTTATATAATTATAGCTGTATCCACGTCTAATCATGCTTTTTATTTTGGATGTGATAAGTACTTTTGAAATGTTTGGCAACTAATTTTTGTTAGAAAACAAACTTTAAGTTGTCAAAATGCCATGTAGAAAATATTTTGTTATCAATACAAAGGTTGTACAAAATGCTACGTAGAAAATCTTTTGTTATCAATATCAAGGTTGTTATTGCACCAATTTCTAGTTTACAACATCTCTATTTCTGCTCCCTTGACAACATCTCCCAATTTATCGTTCTTTTTCTTAAAAAACTAAATCTAAATTCTGTTTTGATTAAGAATTTCGAATTTAAATGCATATTTTTTATGTATTAACCAAAGTAAGATTTCAGGTAGTAAAAATTTAGAAAATATATTTTACCTGATAAATTAGTGACAAAAAAATCACTATTTGTGCTTTGGGACTTTATCGATCATATTAAAATTTTACACTCGCGACAAGCATAAAAACAAGAGATAAATATTAAAGTAGGGATCAAGATTTCTAAACCTTTCTAAACAAGTATTCGGAGGCATTTCTTTCTGGAATAGGAACTCTCGTTTACAAAAAGACGATTTTCTCCTTCATAAAAATTTGTTTTATTTTATTTACTTTTTTCCACACAATATTTCTTTTGTTTTATGCTTGTTTTTTCTTGGGAAAATGACAAATATGACTCAAAATTTCAATTTAAATGTAATAATATATCCGAATTGAATTTATCTCTAAAAGTAACCTATAAGGTCAAATAAAATCAGCAAAGATCTAACCACAAAGTTCATAAACAAACTATATAATAGTTTATGATTTAGCACTATAAGATGGTAATCATGAGGAATTTGTAAATTTTGTATTTGAAATGTAGAAATGGAATAAATGAGTTAACTTGTGCATATATTTAAAAAATATAAGTTTTTGGTCTAATATTTGCGTATTAATATTCGGTTTGCGGTTTAGAATTTAGGGTTTGTGGTTTAGAGTTTAGTGAAAACTTCATGTGAAGTCTATGACTTACAGGAGTGGACTTCATGTGTAGTCTACTTTCAAAGTAGACTTCACGTGAAGTCCATTTTCGAAGCTACGATGTTTAGGGGTTAGTGCAGACTTCAAGTGAAGTCTACATGATGCAGACTTCATGTGATGTCTACACGAGACTTCACGATGTTTGCAGACTTCATCTGAAATATGCTCCTCCGAAATTAAAATTGAAATTAAATTGGATAGTGCTAAACCAAAATTAACCAACAATTGAAGCAGAAAGTTAACCTACATATAAATACTAATTTTAGAAGAAGTAAAAAAATCCTAGCCACTTTTTATTCTTCTTCTTCTTTCTTCATCTTCTCCCTTCTTCTTCTTCAACGTGTATGTCTCTTTTACAGCCAACATGTTATGTCTCATTCCAACCAAAGTGTAAGAAATCTGAACTCTTCTCTCCTCCTTCACAATCTACGATTTTTTTCACTCTCTTCTCACAATTTTTGCCATTTCTTTTTGCATGTTCCACCGGAAGTCTCCAACCACCGAAGCCTCTTATCTATGGCCAACATCCATCATGTCTCTGAAAATGGTAAAAATTATTGGAAAATGTGGAGTTTTTTTTCTTCTTGTTAAAGTATTAATTTTTTTTAGTTAACGATCCAATTTTTAAAGGAGATCTTGTGAAAATTCAATTTTTTTATATATTTTATAGTTAAAGATTAAATTTTTAATGAATCTTACGTGAAAGATCTAATTTTTTTGAACTTTCTTGTGAAATATTTTATTTTTAAAGGTTTGTGAAAGTTTATTTTTAGTTAAATATTTTTTTGAAGTTCTTTTTTTAGTTAAATATTTATTTTTTTATGTGAAAGATCTTATTTTTGAACTTTTCTTGTGAAATATTTTATTTTTAATGAAATTTGTGTGAAATTTTGATTTCTTTGTGCTTTCTAGGTAAATATTTATTTTTTAAATGAGATCTTGAGAAAAAATTTATTTTTTTTATATTTTTTCTATTTAAAGATTACATTTTTAATGAATATGATGAGAAAGATCTAATTTTTTTTGAATTTTTCTTGTCAAAGATTTCATTGTAATGATATTTGTGCGCAAGTTTTTTTTTTTTTTTTGTTTTCTAGCTAAAATTTTTGTTTGAAATAAGATCTTGTGAAAATTTCTAGTTTTATAGTATTTTTAATGAATATTTTGTGAAAAAATATATTTTTTTTTGTCTTTTCTAGCTATTTCTTTTTTTGAAATGAGATCTTGTAAAAAATTATAGTATTTTAATCTTTTTTAGTCAAAAATATAATTATTTGTTAAATCATACTTTGTTGATATATTTAAAGGAAAGTATTTTGGCTTTTTCTAAAAGAAGATTGTATTTTTCTGAAAATTTGATTTTGTCTAGTTAATGATTACAATTTTAATGACTTTCATAAGAAACATTGAATTTTTCTTGTATAAGTTTTACATTTCTAATGAATATTATGTGAAATTTTTTATTTTTTGACATTCTCTTATTAAAAGTTTACATTTTTATTGAAAATATTGTGTATGATTCGATTTTTTTTTTTGTCGTTAAAGATTACATTTTATTAAGTATTTCCGTTGGTTCTTTTAAGCATATTTCTTAAGAAGACTTCTTAAGCAGACTTCTTAAACAAACTTCTTTTCTAGACTTATTTTTAGTTTTATGTTTCAAACTTTAGTAGTATTATTGATTTCGTTATAGTACAAATAAACTCAGTTTTCTTTCATTTATGTTTGCAGAATCTCATACTTAGATGGATGATGAGTGATTGACTCCTAAATGACAAGAGACGGAAAATAAGATGATAGCCCACACTGATTTTTTTTTGTTTGCTTAACAATTATCATGTGATTTGCTAATTACATATAGTTTTTGTTATTATATATGACTGATTAATTAAGCACATAGTTTGTTATACGCAATAACCAAAATTACATGTAATCAGTTACTTTCTATATTGATGAATTCTTTGAATCACAACTTCAATTAACACTTTTGTGCTTGCTTCTTAATTTTCTACTTGGCTCACTTATAGAGAGCACAAACTAAAAAAAAAATAATCGATAAAGACAAGAAAGAATTCACTAAGTTATTCACACAATGTCATGAAAGACAAAACCTCAATCAACAAAATTCTAGAGTTCACAAAACTTGTAACAAACAGAGAATTCAATATTCTAGAGTTAACAAAATTTGTTACAAACAAAAACTTCATAAGTACTTCCAAAGAAAAACTTGTACATTAATTTGCATGAAGGCTACATTGATGCAGACTTCACTTGATGTCTACTTTGAATGAGAAAATTACATAGATTATTTTAAAAATTTACACAGACATAACTATAATATATAAACATGTTAAATTTGTACGGTAACAAATACAGTATCAAACACACATAGGAAAATTATATGAAAATAATTAAAAAAAATTTAAACATGTTTTAAATGCATTTTTGCATATATTTACGTAGCAGAGTTCATGTGAAGTATACTTTGAATGAGCTAACTATCTATATTATTTCTAAAATTTACACAAACTTAACTCTAATATATAACTATATTAAACTTGTACATAAGCAAATAAAGTATCAAACACATAAGAAAAATACAAAAAATACAAGAAAAATTTAAACATACTTTAAATGCATTTTTAACAAAATTAAACTAACAGACTTCACCTGAATGAAGTGTACTTGACAACTGTAGACATCAAGTGAAGCCTACGAAGATAAACAGCAGACTTCACCTAAAGTCTCCCTAGGTTATTTTTGCATTTGACTAAATGTTGACTTTTAAGACTCAGACTTCACATGAAGTCTACGTTTTTGGAGGTTATATTTGCAATTACCCAGAATAACGAATCTTATTAGTAGACTTCATGTGAAGTCTACTTAGTTTTGTTTCAAAATGGTAGTCTTCTCAAACTGTCACGTGAAGTCTATTCTATAAAACAGAGGTTACTTTTGCAATTGACTAAGTTTGACTTTTAGTACAAAAGTCTCCAAGTGAAGTCTTCAACAAGGAAGACTTCACGTGAAGTCTTCAACAAAAATGGAGTAGACTTCAAAAGAAGTCTACTTTATTTTTAATTTTTTTAAAATTAATTTCCCAGAAATCATACGTAGTGTACATTAAAGTAGACTTCACATGAAGTCTTCTTAAATTCAGAAGACTTCATGTGAAGTTTGCGCTTTCACATAAATTTCCAGATTTTTTTGGTCAAATAATCGTAATGGTGGACAACTTCAAAAATAACCCCTCTAAAAATAGTAGACTTCATGTGAAGTCTGCGCATTTTTCGCAGACTTCATGTGAAGTCTAAGTAAAAATCAAATTTTCAGTCAATTGTAAAACTGACTCAGATTTCAGCAGATCTCAAGTGAAGTCTTTGTTTAAATTTTTTTTTTCCAAAAAAGAATGTGCATACTTCACGTGAAGTCTACCCCCGAATTCAGTTAATAGTCAAATGCAAAACTAACCTCTATGTTGACTTGCAGACTCCATGTGAAGTTTACATGGAACACAGACTTCACGTGAAGTTTACTCTCTGCAACTTTCCAAAATATGAAAAAATTAGCTAGATTTGAGTTAGGGATTTTATTTACCTTATTTAAATGTCGAGAATATCGAACTAAATAGTAAATCCTACCTCTTAGCTTCTAAAAATAGTGAAAAATCTAAACTTTAAGTTGGAAAAGTTAAAATGAAAATTAGATAGTTTTATGGATAGAAATAAAGAAAAAATGAAAGATAATGTAGTTGAAGATGAGGAATGAGTATTAAGATGTCGAAAATGGGTAGATAACTGTGCATTTAGAGTTTTTATGTTGTTGTTGCTAATGGTGGGTGGGAGAATTGAAGACGGATGGCATTACACAAAAACGAGTCGCTATTCAGTAAAATCTGGATATGTTACTGAGGAGAACAATTCTTTACTTGAGATTGGCAGAAAAAGGCCCTAATTTTTGGGTTTTACAATCTAATATTTGGAAACTCGATTGTCCAAATAAGATTGAACATTTTATATGGCAAGCATTATCAGGATGCACTGCTATAAAGCAGAACCTGAATACTAGGGGTATCAATTGTGATCCTAGATGTAGCAGATATGGAGGCAGAGGAGGAAACGATTAATCATGTCCTTTTTGAATGCCCCCTGGCGATTCAAACTTGGGCTCTATCATGTGTTCCCTCTGTTGTAGATATTTTTCTAGGAAAATCTATTTGGTATAATCTAGATTACCTTTTCTGGCGTATTTCAAATTCAGTGGATGTCAATATCTTCCCATGTATAATCTGACATCTATGGAAAGCACGAATGATACCTGTTTTTTGGGTACGAGCAAAGACCCTCCATATTTGTTATCTCAAGCATCTCAAGATGCTCTAGAATGATCTAATGTGAGGCGCTTAAGATGTCCAACTATCCAATCAGGATCATTTAGCTATGCATCAGTACGGCCGGTAGTATCTTCCCCAATGCCTCCTAATCCAGCCTTTATAGACTATAGATGTTTCGTTGATGGAACGTGGAAAAGTCATGATCTGCACACGGGATTTGGTTGGGTGTGTTTTCCTAATGATGTCTCGGGGGTTTGTATGGGAGCACGTTGTATTAGGAGAAGTCTCTCAGCTCTACATTCGGAGGTGGAAGCTCTTCTTTGAGCTATGGAGTCTTTGGTCTCTCTCCAATTCTTCGAAGTGGTATTTGCTATGGATTGCACATATGTGATAAAGATTATATCTTGTCCAAAAGAATGGTCTGCTTTCCAAACTTATCAAGAGGACTTTTTCAGGTTGAAGTCTCTTTTCCATATTTTTTCTCTCCATGTAATTTTGAGATCTCTAAACTATAAAGTTGATGCTCTCCCTCGTTCTATTAGAGAGTCAGCTAATGGATTAATGTTGTAATTTTCTATATCCTTTGGGTGTAGAGTTTTTTACCAAAATATTTTATGTGTTGACAAAAGACATTAAAAATAAAAAAGCATAACAATAGCTTACTTCATGCACCACCTCAAAGGCATAATTGTCCTTATTTTGCTTTTAAATTATCAAATCGTATCTTTTACCTATTTTGATAAGTTTTCAAGTTAAAGTACATGTTTTGATAATTAACTCTAAAAACAATTGAACTAAGGTTTAAGATAGACGCTATTAAAATTTTCAATTTCAACTATAGTTTGGAAGATGAGACTGAATGATACGTAATGGATGGGGATTGAGATTGGGGTTGGGTACTATTATCTTAATTCAAAAGAAAGGAAGGACAGAGTTTGCAGTGCGGCTGGTTAAATCACTTGAGGTCTAATCCGTTCCAAAAAATTGGGTATATGAGGTAAACCTATCTGAATTTGAGTTAAAAACATGTACGGATCCATGGATCTAGGTAATAATTTATTTTTCTCTAGATATTCAGATATCATCTGATTTATAATATTTAATATAAAATTTTATAATATGTATTAGCTTTATAAAATGATTTAAAATTGTGTTAATGTATAGGTTATTTTTAATTTTCAATATCATGAACTATTAAATACTTTTAGATGATAGTGTTAGAATTTCGAAAAACATTAATCTTGTATGTTGTGGGAGATGTTCATTCACAGGCAAAAGATTCGATAGAAGTCTCCAAAAAAAATGTTGAACCTAGAGATTATATTTAATTAGACTCCATAATTGGTGAGTAACATCAGGTGAATTCAATAATGGTGGTGCCTCAAGTGTAATATATTATTCCATAGTTATTGCTAGCCAATGGCCTAACTTCACCATGTATACATCATTAGGCTCATAGCTCCAAAATCCAAACTAACAAGTCAAAAAGTTGCGATAGGGGGCATGCAGAGCTTATAAATAGATGGTCGCACCCTCACCTGTTCTTTAAGTGTCTGTTTTCTCAAGAAGTTCGGGTCCCTTTCACGTTAAAGATCTTCCCGTATGCTCCTCTAGATCTTGATTCTGCCATTCTCGGTACTCTGCCACTCATGCGCGTACCAAACTCTCCACTCTCGCCAAGCTGCTCCTCTAGTTGATTGTCTATTTTCTTTGGCGAGAGAAGAACATATGAATTTTCTCCTAGAAAGTGTTCAATACTTCAATTTTCTCCCTCCAAGCAAAAGACATGTACTCTCCTTCTCTTCTTAAGTACTTTTACATAAAAAGTAGTTTGGTTCTTTTTACATCCTTTCTAACCCTTTTTGTTTTGTTTTATATGGTAGATTTTGTATGTGTTAACTATAACTCCGTAATATTTTATATAAATAGAGAATTGTATTAGGACAACAACTTTCAATTTGTAAAAAATCACATTTTTAAAACCTGTATTAAAAACTCAATTATGAATAAATCAAGAAAGTTAACAAGTTTACATTTTAACCCATAGCGGATCAAATCTTTAATAACTTCATATCTAATAAAAGTTACGATATTATAAATAACTATTTTCACTCTTACTTTATTTTATCATATATTTTATAAAATTAATTGAAATATTACATCACAAAAATTTCTAAAAAATTTTGTTTTTATACATATTTTATGCTTTGAAAATTTGAAAACGAACATATATCACTCAGTATATCAAAAATTATGTATATAAAATATGTTTATATTATATATAAATATAGGCATATAGGCATCTTTGTAAACAAAACTAATAATACGAAAAATTGTAAACGACTATATATATCATAAAACAATTCTTATTACATAAAAATATATATATATTTCAGTGTAATAATTATATATATATACATGTAATATTTATAATATTAACTTATAAGATATAATATTTACTTGATGAGCATATATACTAAACAAGCACATATTACAAATAAAATATTGATATGAGTAAATAAATTAGTAAAAAACCAATAATAAAATAATATAATAATTCATATTTAATTATTTTGTTCATTATTTTGTCATAAATTTGGATATAGTATGTATATAAAATAGTAATATAATAGAAAATATTAGATGTAGATGAGTCAGAAAAAATTGGCATTTTACGAACTAAATATAAACTTTTAGTGTATACATACTTTTTTAGGAGCTCATATGAGTTCTAAGGAAATATGGGTCGGTAAATTTTTATAAAACCAAAAATATTACAATAAATAAAGTAAGAGTAATAGGAATATAAAATAATAACCATATAAACATTTTATATTTATATAATTATATATGATATTTAATAACAAAAATATGAGTTATTAATAAATTATGCATTTTTAATTATTAGCAACTCAATAGACATCTAAGAAGTCTGGGACGTAGGCGATTTCCGGCGACGACGAAGGCGAAGACGAAGGTGTGGTCAGGCGAAGACGACGGCATTTTCCGGCGAAGGTGCAAGGTGTTTCTTCGGCATGTTTTTACGGCGTTTCAAAAGTGTAAGGCTTTCTCTCTCTTTCTCGGTCTCTTTTTCTCTTCACTCTCTACAACGCAGGTCTCGTAATCTAAACGGCGGCAGCGATGGCGAAGGTGATGCGCTGAAAGGTGAATCCAGGGTGAATCGAAGGCGATCTCACGGCGATGTCTGTGGCGATTCTTGGATTAGATCGAATCCTCTTCTGGGATTTGTTCCCAGATGCGAATCTTATGTCGTCTGATGTTAACTATGGCTTATTTGGAGATGATTTCATGGCATCTCCGCAGATCCAGGGTATTCCTATGATGATCACTATATTAAGGATTTTGATCCCAAAATCGGGTAATGTATTGGCTAGTTTATCGTGGTTTATGGTTGATTTGGATATCTCTTTCATTAAATCGCAAACTGATTTAGTTGGAGTTTCTGATTGGATTTCTTACCTATCGGATCGTTTTCAATTAAGCCTTGATTTTATTTTCATCTACAACGTGATCTTTTTGGCCAGCCTCTTTGATTTTGTTTGGAAATCACAGGTTTGGTTTTCTTTTGATGGGACTTGGTGCTTTCCTTGTAACTTCAGATTACTCTGTTGTTATTCTGGAACGTTGCTAAGTCTGATGATTTCAAAGTTCTGGGTCGAGCATCTTTATTGTCTCAATGATCTT